>CALSBV010010309.1:11697591-11726692 GCA_943590825.1 Bovichtus diacanthus | reverse complement strand
GCATGATGTAAGCATGATGTAAGCATGATGTTAGCAGGATGTTAGCAGGATGTTAGCATGATGTTAGCAGGATGTTAGCATGTAGGCCTATGCTTGTATACAGGATACTAAAATATAGTGGCGTATATGCACATAAACACTGAAACACATTGCAACTGAAGATGATAATCACTACTTCTAAAATATCAAAGCTTTGCCTTGTGAAGTTCAACCCATTTGAGCAGCGTTGCGGCCAATTACAGCCCAAACTGAAACTGTGTATGGTTTTCAAAAATACAATAAAAGCAAAGAACACTTTCTCTTGCAGTTTGCAGTGTTTTTTTGTTTTGTTTTTTGCTGCAAATGTCAGCGCACGGTGGTTATCACAAGGGAGAGGAAATTAGGTTTGCGAGGGAGCTCTTCCACCCCACAGTGATTTTTCCTCCCTCTACGAGGGGGGGAAACAGGATGCATCTATCCTTTTAAATAAGATATGAGATAGTTCCTCCAGTAAACCAAACCATAGATAAAAGTGTGCTGCCACTCAGTATGTCACAACATACTGAAACCAAAATGTCCATGCGTTCCTTGTCATTCATTATCACTTGACCTCTGTCAAAGTTTTTAAGATACCATTTTTAAGACAATTGCATGCAGAGCTATGAGCCTGATATAATAGCAGGAACGTTATAGTGTCACAGCAACCTATTTTGTGACACCAAAGTGGCATTTTGCTCTCACAGGTTTCTTTCTCACCTACACCCATTTATATTTGGGTGACTGTAAAATTGGATCATTCTTTCAGTAGCAATTAAAGTCAAAGCCATGTGGCAGAAGCGTGTTTCTGCTTTTTCCACACTTTGACCAAATGATGCTCATATAAAACAGACCTTTTTTGTGGATGATACATTGAACAATTACACTTTAATACAGATCCAACAAACTGAAAGTGTGTTGGTGGTGTGAGAGCTGCAAGGATGTGCTGCGGCCCGCAGAGTTGGTCCTGTAGATGAATTGAAAACTACACCTCTACAAGAAACTACAACAGGTAATGTTCTATAAATTGTTAACATCCTAAAAAAAAAAAATGTTTAAACTGTAGCTTAAATATCTGTATCAGGGAAAAAGCTGAAATGTATAGACATTTGTTGTGTCATATGCCTAAGAAAAACCTGGAGCTTGTACGTAATAGTGTTTGTTGTGGACGTTGTGTGTTTCCCGTGCGTTTGTTGACTCATGGAGCCATTTAAGTGAAGACTAAACTTGAACGTTCCCCTAGGGATTCTCCTCTGATGGCAGCCCCTGTCTTCTTTAATCTAAACACAGGGCAACTGAGCCAAATACCCTGTGTGTGTGTGTGTGTGTGTGTGTGTGTGTGTGTGTGTGTGTGTGTGTGTGTGTAACAGAAGAAGGTTCCAGTATCACCACGTCTTACTCTCCCCATCTGTTTTTCTTTACAAGCATTCACTGCACTAAACTCTCCTTTCACTTCCAGGAGCCGTCACTGAATGAACCCCAGCTTCCCCGACAACTCTCCCCGCCCCACTATAGACCTATTTGAGGGAAAACATTGACGTGATAATGAAATGGGAGATGGGAAGAGAAGAGAGAAGAAAAGAAAAGAGAATGTGTAGAAAATCTACAGGAGAGGAAGATGATTATGTTGCGCTCTAAAGTACCTTTTTGTATCCGTCCCTTTCTCTCAGTAGAAGAATGCAACTGGACATTTAGAGATCTTTCAACACAATCAAGGCTCCACAAACAAGAATAATGTGATGCTTACTATAGTTGACGTTTCATCTTTTTTGGCAGGCTTGTGTGTGCGTCAGTGAGTGCAACGTGCCACATCATTTCATGTCAATTTTGTAATTGATATAAACCTTGTGCTCCAAATATCAGCCTGAGAATTGATTGTTTTCATCATCAATTAATCTGCCAATTATTTCTCAAGTAATGGCTTAGTCTATACGAGAGAATGTCAGAAAATAGTGAAACATGTCTGTTTCAAAGTGATATATTCACCTGTCTTGTTTTTGTATGACTCAAAGATATGTTGTTTACAAAAGTAGAAGACTGAGAAAACATGCAAACACTCACATTTGGGAAGCAGGAAGCAGAGTTTTGTGTTATATTTTTGTAACGGTACGACCAGTACACACGGAGAGAGGGACTCAATAGCACGACTCAGAGACAGAACGATGATGATGGTAATATACTTTACTGGGTAAAGTAGACAAACAGGACATACAAACATGCAGGGGAAATCCAAAGGCAGAGTCGGGTCACAGAAACAAGGTCGATGCACAGGCAGGTCCTCAGCGTAGCAGAACAACAGGTAGGGAGCAGGCGAAAGAAAAAAACAGGAAGTACAAACACAAAACATCTAACGAACGGGACGGGACCTGATACTTTTCTTTTACAAAATCCCTAAAAAAACGATTAAGCCGTGATCAAAATTGTTGGACTCATTTTTGTGAACTGCAGTTCATCTAGGGTCTTATCATTTTACAAAAAATATATATATCAACTGGGTTTGTCACATTTTTAGCAGCGGAAATCAACACAGATGTGTTTGTTCCTCAGGAACAATAATAATATAAAGCACTGTTGCTGTAATTGTGTTGCGCTGAAATTAAATTAACTAAAGTCCCCCGATGAAAAGGATGATGCTTGCTGGCCTGATTGACTGGAACCTGATGTATTAATTGAAATGGGCATCAAGATTATAAACCATCTATCAGAGAGTGAGCGTCCGGGTAAAGGTATCCAGAGGAGATAACACAGGAAGATGCCCTGAGCCAATGGAGCCATTGTTGAGGACAGGAAGATGTATAGGATAGCATAATAGAAATACTGGAGATTAGCTGTTGGTTTTTTTATTCCTGTAAAGCGGTTCTTTCTTATTTATAAGCACTGTAGGTTAAGCTATTAGTTGTCATGTTAGTACTGGTGTCAATAACATCTGTTTTAGTTATATATGCATTGTAATCAACCAATAGCACATTATCATGCATTCCAAGAGCAAACTGTCTTTGTAAAAGTTGTCTACCCTCATTTAATTCTGTTTTATTTTGAAAGGTTTGATGGGAAATGTCAGTATGCTATTGTGTCTGCCTTGACTTTAGAGGAGTGGACTGTTGACCCATGTGTATAATCCTCACTTACTTCACTGTCCTCCAGTGAACACAGTTAGAGGCTACATCTCCATATTCTTCATTGTAAATACTACAGATAGTGTTAATGCTCATTAGGACCTCAAACTCATTTCAGCATTGTAATACCTTTGTGAATTTATTTTGTCTAATTTAAATGTACGTACTCTGGGTGAAACGGCGCTCTCTCTTTTTTTCTTGTTATTTTGAAAGTTTTAACAGGAAGTGATAGTATTGTACTGTCTGTAGTGGATGGTTGCTACATTTTGAATCATGCGTTACTGCCCTCCAGTGGTCACTGTGAGGAACTGCAACACTGAAGCTAAATTAGTTTCTTTTTTATTAATATCAATAGTTCAACTGAATGTTTGCGTTATCATTATAATTATCAATTATATGAATACAAATCTGTATGGCATGGAGCTCTACAGTCATATATGAATACTAATCAATATTCTTTGTATGTAATAATATTTGTAATGCTTTTGGAAGATACATTTTATTTGTAACATGGCTATCTGGAAATGAATAGTTTGAAATAAAACTTTCAGGAAACATTTCACATGTAAACAGTAAACATGGCCAAAACATGGAGAGTGCCTGAGTATATCTTTATAAATTGTATCATAAATGGTGTATTATTTTAATGTATTTTCATCAAATATACAGTCACAATAGTAACAGAAGACATTCTGGTGCATCATTATCCATAGGATCTTGGTTATAATGGTGATATAGCCTTTGAAATTTAGACTATGTAGTACTTGAGGATAAAAAAAATCACAATAGAAATAGCTATACTTACAAGGGATTCATATTACTTAGCTTCTTACCTTTCAACAGAGACCAGAAATATGCATATACTGTAGATCCTATGGTTGGGGAGCTATGATTCATTTTGGATGTTATTGTCATGTTATTTTAGGCGTTTTTTTCCTTAAAAGGTTAGAGATTCAATTAATATTTCCAATAAATTAGTCAGGATTTGGTCTAATTCCTGTTCGGCGACCCATTGTCAGGCATCTCATGGTTTGCATGGTGTTATTTTAATAGGTTAAATGAATTTAACTGTTGAATCTTGTTCATTAAAGAAGATATACATATGTGTTTATACATTTAATAAACGCAATACAGTATGCAGTGCTGGGCTTTTGCTAAATACTCTGGCGTCGCCCTCACTCATTTTAGGGATTATTCACAAACCATTTCCTGCCACTCAGGGGCAGTAATGTATAACTTTGGATCCTCCCTCTCTGTCCTGAATATTTCACTTTCCTCAGAGTAAAAAACAGGTAGCCGGGCCAGAGGGAGGTGGTGCTATTGCGCACAAGGCGCTAACCCTGCGCAAACTACAGCATAACTGCATGCATATTCTCCGTCCAGTTGTTATGGATAAATGTTGAGGGAGAGGTGAGCGCCCGGTGATCTTTTCGACTCTAACTCGTCTGCAGTAATATCAACGATGCTCTGTTAAAGGCTCTGAAGTCTGTGCGCTCTGCGACTGATCAGTTTTGGAGTCGCCAGCAGTGCGCTTCAGCTGGACACAGGACACACGATCTGGAGGACTGGTTGCCTGTTTTGCATGTATTTTAATCGGCATAATTTCTTCTTTTGAAGTGCATTTGGAGCTGCTTACATTGCGTTTCTTTAATACGGGGGAATGCGTGCGTATCGTGCAGATATGTTTTCGCTCTGTGGAAGTTAAACCCTGCGCCCGCTCTCCTAAACTCTCGTCTTTGCTTACAAATTATTACACTTTAACTTAACACTGCAGGAAAATACCCAGTGGAAAATGGCAAGCGAGCAGAAACCCCGGCTTTGTGTCATGGCAAAAGCGGAGAACGGGTATGGATTTCACTTGCATGGTGAGAAGGGGAAGAGCGGACAATTCATCCGCAAAGTGGAGCCTGGCTCCCCTGCAGAAGCGACGGGGCTGCGCGCCGGGGACCGTGTGGTGGCAGTGAATGGGGTTAACGTGGAGAAAGAGACACACCACCAGGCAAGTAGATGTGCTTTGTATATTTGTGTTTTTACCTCGTGTCACAGGACGAGCGATGCGAGGCAACGAGGACGAGTTGCCTGCATCAACAGGTCACCCTGGCTGGTGCATCATGACAGTTTGACATGGGACGGTTTGGGCCACTGTACCCTCCTCCTGGTACAAACTGTTGAACATTGAAACTTTTCAGTACGCTTCTTTTTTTTTTTTTAGCCCTGACAGTTCGCTTTATTAAGAACCTGTCTTTGCCATAGTTGCACTTTCACATGGTCCATTCCCCCTGACTAACCTGCACAGTCCCTTTGTTCGGAAAGGAGGTATGCACTGACAAAGGACTTGAGGCTGAGTAGACTGTAGACTGTGTGCACGTGTTATCAGGTAGAGACAGCAGGCTCAGATAATTATTTCCCCAGGCTTACAAACACAGAGGAACATCAGCACCAACAACCTCTGTGTATATTCGTTTTCTCTGTAACCTTGTTGCAGCAGAGAAAAAACAACACATCTTGGTTATTGTGTTTGAAGCTCTGAGAACAATTCTGCAGCTCAGTGCTTTTAATTTAGGATGACACAAAGGATGACAGTTGCTTGTGTTGTCAGATGATGATGTGTGCCCACATCTTATTTGTTAAGAGAGCTTTCTACAAAATGATTTGTGTGTAAATCAAAGATATAAAGGATTGATTCAGGCCATGTTTTGGACTCATAATTCATTCCCAGAGCCCATCATTTCAAATAGCTTGTTTTGTCCGACAGTCTTTTCTTTAATATTGAGACAAGGAAAAACAACAAATCTCCAAATTTGAGTGGCTGGAAGCATCAAATGTTTGGCTTGTTGCTTGAAAATGTACTAAAACGATGACTTGCCATCTTACAGTACATGGTGTCTGATATTTTGGTCAATGTTTACATATTTCCATCACCACTCTGACAGGCACTGTACACCCACATGTCCAAGAAAAGTCAGAATGTGTTAAAGACATTGAATATGTTCTAGCACTGGCAGGATGCGTCTAGAGAGGCTGGTTAGTCAAATAGACTATTCTTCTATAGCTGCAGTCTGTAGTGGTTCACTGCCGCAAAATTGTGGAGTTCATTTATTTTGCATTGCATTTTAACTATGGTCTTTGATTTTTCAAACAAAATGAGCAGTAAACTACCGTCGTATCCCATCCCACAGGTGGTGCAGCGGATCAAAGCCGTGGACGATGAGACCAGGTTGCTGGTGGTGGACCACGAGACGCATGAAAGTCTGCGCAGCCTCCGCCTCACAGCCACAGAGGAGATGGCCGTCCTCAGGGTCGTGCCTCTGTCCTCCTCCTCTCCCCCAGCTTCCCCCTCACCGCCCCCGTCCTCGGTCCCATCCTCCCCCAGCAAGAAGCGTGAGAACGGATCGGTGTCCAAGCAGCCGGTTGCACTGAGTAGCCAGGTGCAGAAGCCGACCAGGAGGTCACCGTCGAAGGCTGCGAAGAAGGTAAGCTGGCCCTCCACCACAGCAGGTCATGGGGGAACAGTGTACGGTCTCTAATGTGGTTCTCCGTTATACTTTTGATGGTTCAAAATTTGGACTTTTAATGGTGTGTGATTTTTAAGGGGGGACCTATGGTGGATATACTGTATAAGTATTGATCTATTAAGTTGTGCAGTTCTCCTGTTTTGCTAAAAAAGTATCTCATTATTCTGTCAAATGGGTATATAGCAGCCAGCCTCCTGGTTTGTATAAATAAACTGAGGTTCGCTCTCAGGTTCATGGAAGCTGACGTCAAACATGTGTCACACCAGCATATGAACCGAGCAGTTATTTATGGTGCAACTAAAAGATCGTTTATTATGGGTAATTCTGTCTGTTATTTTCTTAATTAATTCATTAAACATTTGGTCTAAAAAGTGTCTGACAATAGTAAAAGATGTTTTAAAAAAGCCCATCACAACTTCCCAAAGCCAAAGTTGACCTATTGAAATGACTTGTTTTGTCTAATCCGCAGTCCAACACCTCAAGACATTCTGTTTAACATCAGAAAAGACAAAGGAAATCAGCATATATTCGAAAAGTGATTTTTTTTTTTTTTCAGTTTGGAAAATATGCTTATTCATGAAAAGATCAACACCACTCTTATGTCTGCACGGTTAAAATGAAGCTATCATCAGCTGCTGATTAGCTTAGCTTAGCATAAAGACTGAAAACAGGGGGAAACGGGGGGGAAACAAGTTGTGGTTTTACAGACTGGGATGTGTGGGAATATTTTTTGTTCACTTCCTGGAGTCCAGCACATAACCCCCTATAAAATCACAAAATTACATTTTTCCACTTTGGTTTTTGAACGGATGAAACAAACGAGATATAATATGTTAGAGGTGCGGTAGTCAGATTTTTTTAGCCAAGCTAGTTGTTTCCCCATTTCCAGTCTTTGCGCTAAGCTAACTGGCTGTAGCTTCATATTTAGCATATAAACATGAAAGTGGAATTAATCTTGTCATAAAAAAAAAAAAAATAGCAGGTGTATTCCCCAATTTCCCCAACTATTCTCTTAATATGTGAGCTTCTTGTTCTGTTCAAATTGAAGTCAGTGATATTCTGAGTGTAAAGAAGATAAGGCCTCGCTAATACTCTTCCTGCTTAGTACTACGACAAATGACTTATAATAGCTTCAGCCTGAAAACACAAGTTTTCTCAGACACTCAACCAAAGCCTTCTTAGAGCATGTCAACTTCCAAACACAAGAGTTAAAAATACTAAACGCATTAGCCAACAGATTGCAGATAAGTGAGTCATCCCTTTAAACAGATTCTCCTCACCCCAGACTTGTTCTCTTGCTGCTCTGCCAGTTTCAGATTAGATTAGTAGATGTTATGCAAGTTTCCATCCTGTTCTGCAGCCTTCCTTGTATGTTTAGCGTATGTCTGTTCATGAATGTGTGTATCCTGAGGGGAAAACATGGCTGGCTAAAGTCGCTCCAGATGTTGTGGTAGAGGTCATAGAGGGAAAGAGAAGGTCAGAGGGTGTGACCCGTCAGAAGTTAGGAATCTGACAACGGACCACGCATCGACTCTGCAGAACAGGAAATCCACAGGAATCGTAAAAGATATGTGAATAAAGATGACTGGTTGGGAGATTTTCTGGATGCCTTAGTTTTCTAGATATTGCACTTATTGTGAAATGATATTTAAGCAGGAACGTTGTTTTACAGGCCATTCACGTCTCATCTTCCGGTGTTTATTTGCATAATATTCGTTGTCACAGTTGGTTGCATATTTCTCAATAGTCATTTGATACATTTTTTTACAATTCCCTGTTTGGTTATTCCATGTGGACATGGAAAACAGGACGTGTTTCCGTTCGCTCTGTCTCTCCTGGAACACAAAGATCTGATCGGCTTTGGTTTCACATGGCCCCTATCAGCGAGATGAGGCCGCTCAACTGCTTTCTGCATTTACAAAAACATGTGTTTTCACTTTTCCCTGCCCATATGTGAGCGGCACGCAGGCACTATTTCTACAAGAGCACCGCAGTGACAGGGCCAATCAGTTAAATCTAAAATGTGTGTGTGTGTGTGTGTGTGTGTGTGTGTGCGTGCTCAGCTCTGGCATTGTGACCTGTGGGGAGAAACCCCAGTGCCTGTTGGGGTCGGATTGACCCGGCTGAGGCTCAGGAAATGCTAAGAGATCTCTTATTTCTCTCTTTCTCTTTAATGACTCTAATGAAAGGATGGAAAGAAAGTTTAGCAGGATGAGCCAAAAGGCATCAGCAGTGCAAACGAAAAGTTGGAAAATTGGACGACAATGTTTGAGCTGCCGCTGGAACATTGATTTAAAAAACTTTATTTACACTCTGAACGACCATAAACTACCTCCTGTTGGAGCTGGAGCATTGAAACCTGCCTCTGTCACTCGATTGGTACCTTGATAGTCTGCAAAGAGTTGGATGTCTCCTGTCTTCCTGTGGAAGCTGTTCCACCACAGATATGCAGACTCAGTATTGACACTGCTCGCTAATACAGCATATTTCATCTTGTGTGTAGTAGCCATTCGCCCATGTGGCTGGCAAGGAGCTTTGGCAATCAGTGCAGTGTAATTAGGGGAAACAGACTGGTCAGCAATGAAACCATTAATCACCAAGTGAACAATCGTAGCTAAAAAGAATATAGATTCCTCAGTCCTCTAATTATTTGTCTTGGTGTCTGCGACAGCTGCAAAAGTAAATTCAGCTTGCTGTGAGATGTTTCAGCGAGACTGCTGAGAGCAGCACATTTCTTCTCAAAGTTTTATTTTCAAGAAAAGGCAGGAGAGAAAGAACGAGGGAGAGTTGTTGAGCAGACCGCTCTTGGACTGAGGGGAACCCAAGTGAGAGCAGCCAAGGCAACAACAACCTTGAAGATTTGTTGGAGGTACTTTCAGGAAGTGGGCCCCCTCAGCGGGGCAGGGGAGTGGGGAACGCACAAGTTTTCAGGGCAGTGGAGTCACACAGTGAGGGAGAGAGTTGTTGAAGATGTTTGATTGTACTTGGCACATACATGGTTACAGCAGAAACACGGGTAGACATGGACCTTTTCTGCACCTGTAATCACTTGCACATTTGTCCAATAAATGTACCTGTTAAGGGTTTTGTGTGTGTGTGTGTGTGTGTGTGTGTGTGTGTGTGTGTGTGTGTGTGTGTTCCTCAGGTTACATGACACTGCCTGTATTTTTCTTCTGTTTTATGGCCATTCTGTGTCTATATATTCTTGAGTCTACATGCAATATTATAAATAAAAAACGTTGTGGTTTTTTTTACCCCCTCAATTATATTACTGCATGTCTAACTCAATGTCACAGAACTATAAAACATGAACAAAAAAAAAACGATTTTCTCTATTTTGCTCATTTCTTTACCAAAGCTCTCCTGCACAACAGCATTTCAGTTCAGTCATGTTGTGCTGTTAGAAAGCCAATGTTCATGCCTTAATAGGCCATTAATGTTCACCATGACCGACAGTGAATTACACAACTTTGACCTTATAAGCCTAGTAAGCATAGGGGCTTGCGTAAAACCAATAGCTGTTTGAGAGTTTCAGAGTTGGGTCTGAAGATTCAATGGCCGCAGTTGGAGAGAAATGCCGCCGTCTCTGAGCACATCACTCACTTTTTAGCTACTTTTGACTCGCACTCAAGAATGAGTCTTCTCACCAAAGCCCTGAGTTTAAAGTTACATCAAATATTGCCCTGGCTCTCGTCCTCATCCAACCAAAGTTATTATCAATCAATCAACATCTCTTTTGTTCATCTTGTGCATGTGAAGTTAATATAAGAGATGAAAAGCAGCATGTAAATCAGTGCAATTTCAGCTGGAAAATAATTGTGTAAATAAATATGCATTGTGAGTCCTTCACATGACTTCAGAGTGTATCGCAGTTAACTATATTGAAATCCAAGTAAAATGAAGTGGGCTCTATAAAACAGAACTGGACTAAACTTCAGAGGATAAAAAACATGTTACTATATAACATATTATTTTGTTCTCAGTCCATCTCTCTGTGACAAGATCAGAGGAAAACTATATTAAATTGAGGCACAAGCTCATTCACTTTCTTAGCTATCACTTGCTGACCAGCAGACAATCAAAGACATTTAACAGAAACAATGATTGATGCTAGAGTCAGAAAGGAAGAGACGTTTCAAGGACGACAACATTACGACTCGGGTTTAAGACGTATCATTTTACCCTAACACACACCTGAGGTGTCAGTGCTCTGTCTCCGTGCACACACAAGTGCTCAAGTGTGTCATGTGGGTATGTCATTGAAGCTCAAGGTAAAGTGTAAGGTGTCACTTTCTCACTAGAACCTTTTCTTTTTTACTCGCAAGCCCAAACACAGGAAATTATCTGTTACTATTTTGATAATCAATTAAAAGTTGTCAGATGTGGGAATTTGCTGTTTTTCCTGGTCTCAGTTAATAGTAAAGTGGTAGTTAAGCATTGTGTAGTATATTGAATGACTTTGGTGAGAGAAAAACAAGACATTTGATGATGTCATCTTATTGTGATTTGTCCCTTTATATCATGCCGTGCAGACAGACTGACAGACAGATATATTCAGCATCAAAAGTCCTTATAAAATGTGTTCCACAGTCACATGGAGACAGACATGTTCCTGGCATGGAAGTTGCCGCATTGTGGGGGAGATACAGTTTTGTTTCTCTCCCACCTCTCCCCCGCCTGCATTTTCCCTCTCGGTTGGTGGTGAGGCCTCCACCATACGCACAAACATACTGTGATCTTTTGCTGTTGTTCTTTCCAGCCCTGCTGCACTCCTGGTCGGTGTAACACCGGGCTTATTAGGAAGTACATGTAAAGCCGTTGCTATGGTAACAGTCCGCATTGGGATTAGAGCGTTGGAAAGATAATAAAAATTGATAATAATAATAATAAAGGATTGGTACAACGTTTTGTGGAAAAGGGAAAGAGAGACGAAGAGAAAAGGAAGAAGATCGAGTTTTGCAGAAAACATGCGCACAAATCTTTGATATGTCCATTATGGGTTTGACCTTTTAATAAGGTTATTTCTTTCTCTAGCTTTGAAAGATAATATAATGGTTTGGCTCAGTCAGACACAAATCATTTGCAGTAGTCAAGATGACTGACCCAGCTGCCACACAAGCTAACATGTGAACAGCACTATGTTGTAATCAACTACACTACATCATGTGTAGGATTTTCAGATTTACAGATTTACAGTTAGAGATCATCTGCTCCCTAAAGAACACACACACACACACACACACACACACACACACGCGCGCGCGCACACACACACACACACACACACAGGTCAAAGCAGGAGAGGAGAAGTCTTACCTTGAGATTTTAGAGGCATTCAATCTCCTCTTGCAACACAACCTGCACTCGTGGTGCTAACATGCCTAGAAAAGCAGAGACGTAGAGATACATTTGTTTAATGGGCAACGTACAGCTGCTGTCATCTACTTTCAGACCAGACCTCAGTTGTTTGGCTGGGAATTAACAAGATGTTTTATATAGCATCTCGTTCTAATGTTGTGAACTTGCGTCTTGCGTGAACTTCAGATTTGGGTGGGACACAATTGTGTAAAAGTGGTAGTAGATAAAAAGGAAAAGAAATATCAGCGTCACGCAAAATCTTACAATTACTTCGACATAATAGCAGTAGAACATATGTCCATACACACCTGTAATAGAAGACACATTATAGATTTCTAAGAGACATGTTAACATGAGGGCACTGGGCAGAAACTTACTCTAAATGATCTGATGAGCATATTTGTTCGTCAGCTTTGGGAGGACCCATGTGTGTCACAGGTGGTGAAACCTTAACAAACTTCATCTAAACACCAGCGGTGACTACACAAGTCAAACACGGAGACGAAGTACGCAAGAGAGGCCAAGCAGCTATCACGAAATCGTCCTCCAGAGAACTTCAAAGTAATTTAACAAGTGCATCTTTGTAGTATTGGGTACTGGAGTGAAAGGGATCTGCGTGAGAAAACCACGGACAGAGAGCACCGTTTTCAAGGGTCAGGGCTTAAAGTCACAGGGTCAGAATTGAATAAACACAAATAGTAACACACAGTATCCGTGTGTGAGAGAGGAAAAACAGAAGAGACGTCTTTGGTGACGAGACAAGGCTCTCGACATTTCATTTTCAGCAGTAAAAAGACCCACATCTGCAGTAAACATCTTTTCTAACCTCAGTCCCAATTTTTCCTCCATCTGTTTGCAGATGGTGTGAAGATGTTGACTGTCATGACAAGACTAATTGTTCCCATTTCTTGTTTTTAATGATCTATTATGGCCCTGGTATGAAAACATGATCATCTCAGGACATTAATGTATAACAATACAGAATGAGATGATGGCTCAGGTCCGGCTCGCTGACATCTCCGCCTCGTCCTGTTCCCTGACTCGGTTTCTCATTTTGACTGGGATAATGGGGAAAAGATGTTGCCTGTCGGCTTGAATGCAACAGCACACAGCACAGGAGTTGTCTGGAGCTAGTCAGCACTGCAGCCTGTGTGATCATCCGCGCACGATGTGTGCCTGCCACCCAGACGTGTACTGTAAGGGACAAGACGAACGTGAGGTTGTTTCTTGTTGCTTCCACAAGGGGTTATGTACAGTATAATACTAGTAGCATACTAACAGTAGCAATAAAGCTGATATGGGAGCATGGAAACAATATCAAAAATCCTCTCCAAGTCTTCCCTTTTTGGCAAAGAGAAGGGATTTCATTCGTTTAGCCTTTACTTAACCTGGCATGTCAACTAACAAGACCATTCCTATTTATGATTTCTTCGAATAAAACTATCCTTGGAAGATATTGGAGGAAATGTGAAGTAGCATACATTTAAGTGACCGTACATCGGTGAGAGTGAGTGAGTGTGTAATACTTTTTACTAACATCTGGAGCTCGTGTTCAAGTCCTCCTCCACCCCCCCCCCCTCCTTTGAATACCAACTGTGTTACATCAAGATGCAGGGGTCCGGATTTGGTACGTGTGTGTGCGTGTGTGTGTGTGTGTGTGTTTGAGAGAGAGAGAGTAAACCAAATTCCTGGAGTAAAAACATGGCCTGTAGGATGTGGAAGGGTCACCAGTGGGGAAAGCAGGCATGTGTGTGTCTTGGGGAATAAAGGAAGATAAAAAGTGGAATTAGTAAGGTGGGTAATGAAGACATAAACAACTGAGTGTATTGTATGAAATGTGTGTGTGGGTGTGTGTGAGTGAACACAGCTGTGTGTCTCCATGTTTTATCTGCCCATGCGAAGATGATAATATCAAATGTTGCACTTGTTAACCCAGAAGACATCGACCTGACTCTCTGCAGACTCAGTTTACCAGCAAATAGGAAACGTTTTTGTCACCGTTTCATGGATTAAGTTGCAGTGATTACATCATTTGATATAAAGTAATACAGAACACATCCTTATCAATCAAAGCATAGCATTGACACTGCTCTACTAAATGTGACTCTCTCTTCCTTGGTAGTGATGTTGGTTCAGGGTCGATCCAGGTTTGATCTGTATTAAAATCTGCCTTTGATACAATAGATTATAATATCTGAATTTGTCGTCTCAGAGCTGTGTTGCAGACACTAATCTTGAGTGGTTAAGATTACTGACCCTCTGAATTATGGAGTATCTCAAGGCTCAATCCCAGGTAATGTGATGCTAGGTAATGCTGAGTGAAATGCAATCATAACATTTATTTTTATTGCTATGATGATGACATTCAACTTCATGCATCTGTAAAATCAGGAACAAAAGAATGTCCATTAACTTTAGAACCTGACTCCCTCTGTTAAGCCTAGAAATGCAGGAGTTATCTTATAGAGTTGATCTATTATCAAGTTAAGCAAAGTCGGGTTTTTTTTAATCAACTTTATTGTTTTGAAAATCTGATTGATGACTATAAATCTCTACTAAAAACTTTTTATAAACTTGAATTTCTGCATTGATTGGTGCTTATTTTTGCTGTAAAGCATTTCATAAATTAGTTTTGAATACAAATACTAGTTATTTGCTTTACAAATTATTGTTGTCACCCAAACCCTAATTATACGGATTATGAAGCTGTAACATTTCTTTACCGAACTCCTCCTATCCACAAATTAACTGTAGCAATTAAGACACTTGACCCAAATCCACAGCATTATTTATAGATTGCACTACTTTTATATAGCCCTTACTGGGTCAGAATATGGGAAAACAGGCCTGGCTTCTCCTGCCCTCTTTGAATCATCTGGGACAGATCTCTAAAATCCCTTTTTGAAATCATTAACACTCAGTTCCTAGAACTTCCCATCCTAACAAGTAACAAATAATGACAGTTTTGGAAACTTACGCTCACACTGCTTCTCTATCTATATCTACGTAATCTCATATTTGAACTCAGTTGTTGGATGTGGGAATATCAGCGGAGAGTAGGTCGGCTGTAGCCTGGCCGAGGATCGATCGGTGTGCTGCCCACACAACAGCATCGGCAACAAATGCAAGAAAAAAAGAAAACCAAACGCTGACAGAGAATTCTTCATCGCTATACCTCATTATTGCTGATGGAGAAGTCATTGGAAGCAGTGAAGAGAGCTTTGCACCTTGTGTGTTTCTTTCATTATGCGTTTATTATTTGTTAAGCACACGTATACCGGACTTGTGTCACAAGCCGTTTCCCAGGTTTATCCATAGCTGTACTGGGCTGTTATTCTCTCTCCTGACAACTCGCTCGTGTTCAGTCCCTTCACATGTTCAGTTTGCATCTGCTCACTGCTGCACTCACAGCTGTGAGCCAGCATACGTTCCCACACAATCGATGGCCGCTGTGTTCACACACACTGTTTGTGGGAGTCACAGATGTCATGGGAGAGAGGTTTTGTATCCGTGTAGATCAAGTGGGAATTTTATCGATACTTGAGCAACAGTTTGACAAACGAGAGGGGGATGTTTAGTTTCTGTGTGTGTGATGTGATGATGCTATCGTGCGATAAAGTATGAGAGAGGCAGCAGGCGGGAATCCCCTCTAATTGATGCGTTATGTTTTGGAAAGTGGGCTAGAGAAATGTATCTCTGTCTCTTGCAGACACACACACACACACACACACACGGAGCAACGTAAATCTTTGGCCTGATGTCACGTATAAGGCCTCCCCCACACAGCATGTCTGTGTCTCTATGATGTCATATACAGTGCCTCTTCATCGCTTTGGGGCCCAGAAGTTTACATTCACACTCATATAGAGCAGCAACTAATGATTATTTTCATTATAAATGAATCTGCTTACTATTTATACTGGATATACTGCTTATATCCATTAAATAAGCGTTTGGTCAAAAAAAAGTAATTTACAGAGTTTCTCAGAGTCGAATATCTTGATAAGATAAGATATATAAGATGTGTGTGAAGATAAGGAACTTTAAAAATAAATAAATAAGGAAACTAAACAGTAATAAGTCTAAAATATTGCAATTAGATTATTTTCCCAAATACTTCAAGGTCAACCAAAGCCCTAGTTCAAGGTGACACATTCAAATTATAGCCTTACTGATACTGGATTTTTGTTTAAAAAAAACTGAGAATAGAAATATCACATTCTCTGCCTCTAGCACACTTCTCCCTCTCTCCCCCTCTCTCTCCCCCTCTCTCTCTCCCAGGGACGAGGGACATGTGCCACACACTGATAACAGGGGTGTGGACATTACATCACCAACATCAACTGTAACTGTAACTGTAACATATGAAAAACAGAAGCAAGTTAGATTCAAGACTTTTAAGACTTTTTTTTTTTTATTATTGAAATTGGAGTGAAATTTCAGACCTACTTTACAAAAAACTGAATTGAAGGAAAAAGAACGTCAGTTATCGTGCCGAGTTTGAAACACTTCCTGCACAAAATACACCGTGCATCATATACATTGCCTGGTGCCGGTTTCAACCATACTGGAAAATCTTTTTGCACGTCCCCATGTCGTCACTAGCTATCAAACATAGCATCTGCTTCGAGCGCACCGGCCACAAACAAAATACATAAAAAGTGTTGTTAATTCTGCTATACTGATCTGTGTGACGTTATTGCAAGAGACATCAGGTCAATTTTTTATTTTTTTTTTATTTCTAAAGGAAAAAAACAATTCTTAATATCTTACTTCCCATGAATTTAATGACTTTTACGATTTTTTAAGGATTTACGGGAACCCTGTGGAACAACTAATCTAATGATATATTGAAATAACCAGAGAAGCAGAAAAGGAGAAAATAGCTGCATTCACCTTTAAAACCTCACTCCCTCATCTGTGACACACACACATAGCAGCACATAACTGCTGAATATATTAGCCTCGCCAGCATCCCACACAATTTATATTGACATTTAGATGCAAATAGGCAGAAATGTTGTATTCTGCAGCCACTTCACTGCATGAGAATGTGGGACAGAAAGGGTTAAAGAATTTGGGTTTAAAGAAGAAGACATTGAGGGTAAAAGTAAATGAGATGAGATTAAGGAAGAATGGAGAGTAGAAAGATAATGAGGGACAGATGGAGAAAATACATGAGAGGGGTTTAAACCACCTGTCTTTCCTCTCTCTCACTCTTTCTGTCTGTCTTTGCATAGTTTCACTAACCTCCTCATGTTATCACCTGACCGTGAAAATGAAACACTAAAGGACATATGAAACGCTGTCATTGTACAGCAGCCTGATAAACATGGTCATTATGGATCGATGAAGGGAGCAGGTTTATGATCTGGACGCTAACATCAAGTAGCATTTTTGACTGATTGTTTGTCTACATCAGTGCTTCCGACCCTCTTCCTTCTGCAGTGTCCACAAGCTAATGTAGCATGAGGTCCATGGAAATTCAAGTTCATACAGCAGGTTCTCATGGAAACTAAAGCTGCACTCGCTCTCACAGAGGCTGCATGTGCGTACTCTTGTGTTGCCATGTTGCCGAAGCACTTATGGTATCAAAAGCCTTATGATGAAAAAACTAGCTTAATTGTGGTCAAAATTACTCTTAAATACGGTTGCTTCAGTTTCAAACTCGAGCTGTCAGCTAAGGCTATTGCTAGGCTGTCGGGCTGCACGATACTGGAAAAAAGTGCCTGTAGCCACATATCTCGGTGTGATCGCCCCCTAAGAGACCTTTAAACTCTTAAGGGACATAGAAGCCTTGACATTTAGTGAAATATATATTATTTTCGGCATTGCCAAGGTCATTGTTTTTTAGATCACACATGTTGAGCAATTGGGAGAAAAGTAATTGTTTCCTTTTTTATATACAGACTTTTTTTACAGCATGAAGTAACACTTTGGAGTGTTGTGGGGAGGTGTAGTCGGCTCAGCATCAAAGCTCTTGTTGTGTGCTAATTATTCATACAACAAGTCATGCTGAGGGCCTTCGTATCCATCATGATCTCATCACTCGGTGACAGTTCAGCCTGCGGCTATGACACCCTTTATAATGTGACAACAAAAATCAACACCCAGGGCTGCTTTATCAGGTATTTAGGTCAGCATGACAAATGTTGGAAGAATATAGCAGATTGTTAGTGAGTTTCAGCCTTACAATGCAATTGCAGGCTAATGCATTGCTTTTAGCTCCTTTAGCTGTTAGCTGTATTTATAGTTTGCATGCGTTATGCGCTAAATAAACAGCACAATGCAGCAGATGAGAAGTTTGCAACAAATCACAAAGACAGACTCACTCAGAAGAAGGAAGAGATGTACGGCTTGACGAGTTCATTTGACTGTATTTCAATACACCATATTCATTAGTGCTGATAGCTGATACAACACAAACTTGTTGAGTCCTAAACCATGAGCGCTCACTCTCCCACCTGCATAGTCTGCCACCAGTTTGTCAATAGCTTTACATTTTTGGATATACGCTCACACACTTTCTTGAAGAGAGTTAGATGAGAACATTAATACCACACTCTTATCTGTACGATGAATATATTGTCGGAGCCAGCAGCCGGTTAGCTTAGCTCAGCACAATGAAAGCAGAAGAGGACAAGAAAGAAGGGGGTGAACAGCTGGCCTGAGTCTTTCTAAAGAATTTTTTTTTAAAAATGCCTCCCAGCACCTCTATTGTTCACTAATAAACACGATATATCTTATTAGTTTGATCCGAACTAAAGCTGAAGTGTAAAAATGCCTGCTGGTTACTGCTCCCACCAAATAAATTGTCTTTTTACACTTTGATTATGTGCACATTAAACAAACAAGATATGCTAAATGGTGAGCGTTAGAGGTGCTGTGAGCTGGATTTTGTTACTTTGGGACAGAGGCAGACGAGCTGCTTCCCCATGTTTTCAGTCACTAAACTGAGCTGAGCTAACCTTGCTGCTGGTTTTCCAGCTTCATATTTACCGTACAGGCATGAAAGTGGCATCGATCTTCGCATTTAATTCTCGACGAGAACGTGAATGACATTTGTTATTGTTAAATAGCAGGGGTATAACTTTGCATCTTGAACCTGTGGTCTTCATCAACCAAGAATTCTGGCATCGAGTCCAACTAGTTGCAACGACAGATCTGACTTTTGTCAACAGTAAACAGTACAGCATGACAACTTGCTCCGTGACTAATGCAGTATGCCACTTTTCCAATCTGATCATGCTGCTCTTTGGCTACCTTGTGTGTTTTTTCCCAGGAGTGCATTCACTATTTTTTTTATACATTCCACCTCAAATTTTCTCTCTCTTGGCAGAGGTTATGACTGCCAATTATGATCTTGGGAAACACTTAAACAGCCGGTACCACACAGCACACACACACACACACACACACACACACACACACACACACACACTGCAGCAGAGCAGGAGACTTTGCAAACAGATCTCAGCGGGTCAGTCCTGGTAGAGCAGCACTGGACACACACGCACACACAGCTAGCCTTCGTATCATGGAGCTGTTACGCAACACACCACAACACCAGTGGGAAAAGCAGTTGGTTATTAAGATCTCTGGCCAGTCCTCGTATTCTCTCTGCGCTCTCTAGTGCTGCCTTTTCTTCCTGTCCTCCACATGAGTGCATCACCTCCCTCTCTGCATGCCCTATTTCTCTTCCCTCTTTCGTTGCTCACTTCATCTCTTTCTCTTCGTTATAATTTTTACAAGCTCCAAATCCCTCTCTGGTTTTCTCCAGCTGCCTGTCATTTCCTTTCCCTCTTGTTCCATTCCCACTCCTCTCTCTTTCTCGCCCACTGAGAACTGGCCAGATCTGCTCTTTTTCCTCTGTGATTGAGAAACACTTACTGTAAAGCAGCTGCAGACACACTAAAATATACACACTATCAATTTGAATGTAAAGCTATTATGGCCACAGACACAGCAATTTTATTAATTTGGTGAAGCCCTTTTAAATTACCATCATATGGGCTTGGCTTGGACTTTCAAATAGCTATGGAGCCTGTGCATTGTGCTGTCACGCAGACACAGAGTAATGTCAGTACACACAAAACTTTTTATATCTCGATTTCTCTATAAATAATGCATGAATTCTCTCAGACAGATGGAACTGGCTATACTGGTTCCACTACTGTCTCCCACGAAAACTGGTTGTCAACCATGACATCACCAAAGTCCCACACGCGGCAGTTGTGTAAACTCCACCGGCGTCATGCTTCATCAGGAATGTTTCCATTCAGCGCTTCATTTTTAATTACATCTTGTACAGTAGGTGTCATATAAGAAAACTCTGGCTTTAGGCCAACAACCACCAGGCTTCTCTGCTGCTTCCAGGAAATGTCCCTTTGTGTGCTGCTAAATGCAGAGATGTAATCTTTTTTGAATTTTATCAACCCTGTCAATCAAGATACTGAGGTGCTTAATGTGCCCTCAAACTTGAAAACATGGAGATTTCAATATTTATACAGTAGAAACAGCTTATATGGATCAAAAAGCTCGGGACAGAAAAAATCATCCTATGCAAGTGCGGTTAAATAATTCACTTAAAGTAATCAAGTAGTCCGCTCACAGTATGGCTTGGCGAGATGGCCAAAGTCTTCTATTCTGATAAAGGCCATCTCATATCTTGATAATGATATTTGTGTATACTCCTGTGTGAATGAAATACTTGACAAATGAAAAGTACTGAGTATTCTCTCTTACTTAAGTGCAATATGTAAAAACAAAACCGCAATCTTGATATTCCCTTCAATATATATATATATATATACACAATATCAGATTTTCTGAGAAGTTTGAGTTAGTATGTGCTTGTTATTAGCAATTTAGACGACGTAATTGTGTATCACGATATCTCGATATATGACTTCATCGAGATATGATCCCATTGAAACATGATAAATTATCATATTGAATTATCGCCTAGCCCGAGCTTACAGTGTTCATTTTGGGTCTTTTCACATATGACAACATATGGACAAAATGTTTTAAAATGCACTGAAATCCCTGTTTTGAACACTGTACAGTAGGTTTATGGTCATTTCTACATAACAAGTGCAGCTGGATCCAGCTGAATTTTTCCAAGCAGAGAAGTAACATTAACAAACTGGGATAAAGTTTTTAGCTCAGGGAAGCACTCTGGTCGAGTTAGGGAAAGTCATAAAAACAAATCACATTAAGGCCATGGAACAAAAACTGATGAATGCACTTTTTAGTTTAACTGCAGTTTGGATTTTCCCTCAAACTGGTTTGGCTTGTTTGTTTAACCTGCCATCCATTGATTGATTGTTTTCGTATACTATATATGCTTTGTATAAGGCTTTCATTAACTATACATGTACCTTGCATTCAGTAGATGCACATGTTATTGTTTTTGGTAAATAAATATGTCATTTATCCACAATGGCTAGTGTGTTTGCAGTACAAACTATATTATATGCTTTCAAACCAAACTCAGCAGGAAAGACTGCATACTTTTGACTCTGGGCTCAAAGGAAACTTGACCTCCTGATTTATTATAATGGGGATATTAAGTTTACGTTAATCCCCTTTTGGTAAGCATGCAAGTGAGAGCACTGTTGACAAAATCCCTTACATGCATGCATACACACACACAGTGGATTTAAAGTTTCTTTGTAGCAACTCAAATACACGTATAACAGCACACATGCAGACACACACACAAACACACACGCACGCACGCACACACATGCACAGACACACTTCATTGTGTTGTGGGCCAACAGTGAGCAAATGATCCTTGGCTGTGAAAGGGTTAACAGCGGTCATGATCCATCCATCGCAGTAGGCCACTGCTCAATTATTCAACAAGCTGCGATCTAGTTTCATCAACTGCCAACGCCACTGCCAGTGGTCGCATGCAGTGGGAAATATGCAGCTAGATAAACAAATTAAACATGTAAACTGGTATTGTGGCTATTATTTTATTTTCTACATTAATGGTTACCTGACGACAAATCAGTTTAGCACACCAGAAAAACAACAACATTCAAGCATGTCCTGAACTGTATCATCTCACCATATTGAAAGGTACAGTTTGTCAGTCCAAATGCAAATAAAAGGGGTCATCCAATCACCAAAAAAGTGAAACCCAGCATGTAGAACGGCCTGCTGTGACTCGCAGGTGCTTTGACAGATCTTTTTAAAGCAGGGACTACAACTAGTACAGCAGGTCTGTCAAACTTTGGATTTCTTCACATGTCGAAATGTTGTGTGTCAACGTCTTTAAATGCACTTCCTTTACGTCGCTTTTCAACCAACTCACGGAGCCAACATTAGCTTAGCTACAGTTGATCAAATGTGGTGGTGACAGTCAGTTCATCAGATTGTGCTGTGTGAAAACTGAACGCTCTATAGGCGTAGCAACAGTAACTACGGGGGCAGGTGTTTAGTAAACAGTGATTCATGTGCGTGTTAATTTAGCTCAAATTCGTACAGTCAGAAAGTGAATGATCTGGCCTTAAGTCAAGTCAAAGCTGCTGTCTCTGTACAAAGCTTCTAACCTCGTGTGTAAAAATTGTCAAGTTTTCTTTATTTAGTCAATATGTCATAACCCAACCACAGAGTGAAACACAAGTCTTGTGTGTACACTGTGCTCTCCCACACATGTACTCACAGAGGCTGACAAACAAAGGCTGACTGTGATTGGAAACTAAAGGAATTCATGGGATGGCACTTGTCCCATTGACAGCAGGCTACATCCTCCGTCAATGGAGAGGTGTGTGTGTGTGTGTGTGTTGGGGCATCAAACTCCATAATGTTCTACTGTGAGCCGTGAAATATTCCACATTGTTTTCCTTAAAGAAAATCACTCCGATTTATTGCAGAATTTTCCACGTGAACATTCATGAGCCAGGAACAAAACATGGATAGTGTGTTTTTCCATCAATTACTGCGTCTCCTCCCATTGGGACTGTTTTGAAGAAATGACAGATGCTGACCAGCCACTTTCCTGATAACAAGCTTGTTTGCTGACAAAGGGTGAAATGATTATATCTCTTTTTTCACTCTCTCCCATCAAAATATTTTTCTCATTTTGAAGTTTTCAACACCCACAGTTCAAACAAACATGGTGACCGCATTTCAGTCGATGGCCTCCAAGCCTCTTTGGCCGACACTAAAATCTTTCATACCTGGAGTCTCTGTCCTTTACACTTTTACACACAAGTCAAACATCTGCATCCATCCCTCAGTAAAGAGCTGAGGACACACACAGTCACGCTGTCTCCCTCCATCACTGACACAATTACGCTTGTTAAATCAAACCTACAGCGCAAAAAGACCAAATCGAAAGTGTCCAAAATGCACGCAAACGTCAAAGACTGAGACTTTAAGAGATGGCACAGGCCCCGGGGGGTGATTAGCGGGGAGCGGACGAGCATTGAGAGGCAGTCAGAGGTTAGATTGGCAGACACTTGCGTCTCCCCCACATAATGACTCCCAGCTGTGCTACTCTCACTGTTTATGTTAGAGGAGTTCCACTGCAAGCCCTTTTCCTCCCCATGGTCGCTAACTGTAAACTTCTGTCATCTTGATTTTTTTCTGTAACGCTCTGTTTATCTATTTATCTGTGTGCAGTATTTCTCTGTGCTCCGCATACTCTTCTTAAATCCACTGTTTCTTTTCTTGAACTCTCTTTCTCAATCCTCTCGCTGCATCCAATTTTCTACCCTTCCCACGCACTCTCTCCCTCCTTGCTCGTTCTTTTCCTCGACATTTTGTCTTTGCCGAGATCCCAGGATGCTAATACGTTTGATTTTAAACGTATTTTACTTCCCCTTGGAAGATCTAACCCAGCTGCCGAGCCCAGGATTCCTAAAGAATTCAGAGCCTGAAATGAAACGATATGTTGCCATCTGTGTTATTTTAGTCGAGGGGTAGATTTCCAGGCACTGCTATGGTGACCGAAGCTCAGCTACAATTCCTAAGATTTTTTTAAAAGCTTTCCTTTTTCTTTCTGTCAGAAATCATCTTCTCTCAACACACTACAATACATTTGTCTCTATCTCTCACCCCACCCACATACTCCTGTTGTATTTTTAGCACGCACAAATCGGACCACGATAGTTGCTTCACATATGCAGTGAAAACAATAGACTTCTCATGTTGCATAATACAGATCTGTCGTATGAACACAATATGTGCACCGTATGTAGACTCATATTTGGTCACCCAACACCCACTCTACCTGTCTGTTACCTCACAGCTAATATCAGCTGAGGTTACAGAGCTGGCCACCAGCTCTCAATCCTTCTCACTGCACATTTCCCCCCCGGTGTGTGGGTGGTAAATCAGTGTGATTATACAGGTTCTATAAATGCTGCAAATGGACAGTTTCTCTCCAGAAAGAAGTACACTCTATAATAAAATGTGACAGCTATTCTACGACTTTTGCAAAATGAAAATGTTATCAATTCGTATGTAAGTCACGTAATCGTGAGCCAGGACAGGTGACGTTACTTAACTTCTGTACTTATTTTAACCAAAACCACAATCTTTTCCTAAACCTAACCAAGCAGTTGTTATACCTAAACATGTTCTGCACTGGGCGCAGGGTTTGCACAAGATATGAACTATACTATACAATGTGAGTTGGTAACATTGCAGTCCTTTACAATGCACTAATCATTGTAGTGCCTTGAAGTGACCCTCCACCCACATATTTTTGAATGAAGACATTCACCCCACAGGCTTTTAATGTAGATATCAATGTTGGGATGTAGTTTCTAGCTACTTCCTGAGAATGATCTCTCCATGGAGTTCCTTCACATTTCTTTGTCATCATGAACTAATGGATGAACCTTTCTATTTATATTCGTATGCCTGTATAAAAGACAAGTACACACTTTTCTCATTCTCTTCCAGGAGGCCCTTGCCCAGGCTGAAGCCCATGCCCAGGCCCAATCCCAGTCACGGCCCCAAGTCGACCCGTCCGAGCTCGTACCACGCCTGTGCCACCTGATGCGGTCTGACGCGGGCTACGGCTTCAACCTCCACAGTGATCGATCCAGACCCGGACAATACATCCGCTCCCTGGACCCAGGATCATCTGCAGATCACGCCGGGCTCCGGACACAAGACAGGCTGATTGAGGTAGGACGGAGGAGTGTAGAGTGCCCAGTCTGGGCATGACATTATAACGCAATCCAATCCAATCGTCCTGCAATAAATCCTACCTATGGTTCCGTTTTTGTTGACACTGTCAGATTCAACGCAGTTGTACTCTTAGCTGGTGTTGTATAGGACTACATTATATTATGGTTGTTGTGTATGAATGTGGGATGTAAACATAGACAGATACATTATTCAGATATGAACAGATAATTCCCTTTGAACAAATACAAATAGTATGGGAATTGTTGTCCCTTTAATTTAGGGGCCGTCTCAAAAGCAAGCAATCAAAATACAAGTAGCTTTTCAGATTTAGTTTTTTTCATTTAAATTTCATTGACCAACTTCATCTAACTGAGCAGTTAGGAGAGTTTGATGTTTGTGCTTAATAAGACGTTTATGGGGTGAGGGGGGAACCTCCACAGTAGTGGTGATAAGCTGGGAGGAATATTAGGGAGTATTAAGTGAGTGTTTTCATGCATGAATGCACTTGGTTGACACAGCAGACCCGGGCAGAGGAATGAGGAGATCAGGAAAAATGAACAACCTATAATGAGGTGATTGTTGATAAATGATTCTGGGTTCATCTGGTACATGTCAGAGAATAATATGATTTACTGGGTGTGAGAAAATCCCTCTAGAGGCCTCCTGTAGCTCTTCATGTCGCCACTTTGGAGAAGCGTGGTTTTTCTGTTTCTTTGTAGGTGTGTTTGAACTGTATACGCATGTTGCCGTGTGCCTACACTCCTGATTTTGCACATGTGCCCACATTTCCACACAACCATCCAATCCATTACCTCAAAATACATCTACATGCACACTTAGTTTTCCTTCTCTTGAGCATTTACTCTATGACACACCAACACACAGCACTGCCTACTAGTGCTTTTCCAGGGAAAGTAGCTCTCGGCTGCTCAGAACATCACTACCAGTCTTTGCAAAACAAGTATGTAAGTACAAATAAAAGTCAGTCATCTGTGGATGATCAATACAGAGTACTTCATCACCCAATTTTTTTACACTGGTCTAAAAAAGTAGCTAGTCTAAACTGAAGTCTAAAGTTACCGAAAAAGTTTGCGACAGTTCCTGGATTCTCCCACATGGGATCAATACAGATGTAAGCCCTTCTACATATACTGTCACAGCTGTAATTAACATGGCAGGAGTCACACTTGAGTCTGCTGCCAGGCCCCTGTTTCTAAAGATAACAGGACCTGAAGCCTGGACTCAATCTTCACTGTATGTCAGACTGGAGGGAGAGAGAAGAGGCCGGTCATAGGGCAGAAGAGACTTCGTTATAAATCAATCTAATCGAAAGGGCTAGCAAGGGAGAGGAGGGAAGAGGAGTGCGTATGTATACGTTTGGTCGCTTCTTATAAAACGTAGAGAAAAATAGAGGCAGCCCGTGTGCTGGATAAAAGGTAGCTGAGAGTGAAGATGCAAGGACAAAAAGGAAGAGTGCCCTTAACAAAAGACTGTAGATGTATTAAAAACAGTATTACAAAGTATCTGACACACACAGAACCTCATGCATTTAAGTGGCAGTCACATTAAAGTTAAAAGGTAATGTTTCCGATCTCCAATAGAGGAAATAGGTGACAAAAGATCACGGGTCAAAAAAGTCAACTTTGCCCTGGTTTAAAGAAAGAAAATGAATACTGGCAGTAACATCATCAATTTCATTATAAGCTGTTTTTCATGGAGCACACACACACAACATTCACCCTTCATTCCCATGACCTCTGCCCTCACTGGCTGTACATCAGGGTCCAGACCAGAGCAGCAGAGCAGGCCAAACAGGACTCCAGAAGGGTCTGATAGTGAGGCCAAACAGAGTTCATTTAGGATCTCCCTAAATGTAAAGGAACATACTCAGGGTTTTGCATGTTTTAGACAAGTTTCCCAACCAGTCTTTGGTTAATTTCTTGCTTTCCAGGCAGCTACTGGTTCCATTTGATATCAATCAGCTTGCAGAGACTTCAAAGTTGCTTGACACAACAACAAGATGATGTTTTTTTCCTAAAGATGAATTTAGTGATATGTAACTGAAGCCAGCAGCCGGTTAGCTTAGCTTAGCACGAAGACAACAGGGGGGACAGCTAGCCTGGCTCTGTCTGAAGGTGAAAAACTGAAATGAACACGTTGAATTTTGTTTTGTTTACCGACTGCATAAAGCTTTGGACTGTTTTTGCATTGCGGTCATCTTACATTTCCTGTGGGACAGTCAGGCTCAGGCCAACTTTATGAGACTTTTAAGTGTTCTGTTAAATATGTGATTTCACACCAGTTTAATAACTTAATCTCAGTGTTTTAGCTTTGCTTGGACAGAAAAATATGAGCCCCAGTTTGTGTGCTGTGTGTGCTGTGTGTGTGTCCACGCACTGATAATTGCAGCCAACTCTGACCATGCGTCAAGACAGCGCTTGTGTTATCTGTCAGCAGCTTGTTAGAGAGGTGAACAACCATGACAGATCTCTCTCTCTCTCTCTCGCTGTCTCTCGCTGTCTTTTTCTCACCACGCCCCATTACACCGGAGGTGTATCAGCAGCAGCTAGCAGTGTAAAGGCTGTGATGAGAGCTCAGCAATCTGTCGTCGATGTTTGGCAGAAGCAGTGACACCAGTTAATGCCTCATCAGTCTTTCTGCTCTGCTTGCACTCAACAGTGCGTACTCTACAAACTTGAGGGTGACACCAAAGAACACACAAAAGTGCAAAACATTCATTCACAATAGTACACACATACGCACTTGGGGTTTTTTTTTTTGACAAAAATCAGCTCCGCAGGGATTTGACACCTGAATGATGATCTGTTCACGCTCAACACACACACTTAATTCTACGTTGTTGTCTAGCACCGCACTTTGTTGTATTTGTAGGACTCTATAGACAACCTTACAAAGCCAACCCAGACATTTAGTTTTTAACCATGCGTGGCTCTAGGGATGTTAATGTCGGTCTGTCCACCACTTTGGAACAACCTTGTCACTTGTTAGCATTTAGCTCAAAGCACCAGAGTACAACCTTACAGAGCTGCTAGCGTGGCTGCAGACGCCTTCTTTTTTTTTAATATATATATATATATATTTTTTTTAGCAGACAATTAATTACATTCACAAATGACATGTGCATCATTTGCAACATGATATTTGTTCCAAAGTATACCTGTAGTTTTTTTGGTTCCATTTTCAAAACACAAAAACACAAGCAACATAGTGACATGCACACACACATAAAAACAATCCCAATCATAGAACAGACCAGATTTAGTGAACATGGACTGCTTTTCACAGTCACCTAGATGATTCTTAGTCCTATGTTCAGGCAGGGAACAACATGCATTTAATTTAGAGGCATAGAAGATGATCAAAGATTAAAATGATCTATTCTTATTTTCCATCAACAAATGGTGTCCTTAGTGCTGAGACATCACCGTGAAATATTTCCACACAAAATAAAAAGTACTCCTTACACTAGAAAAACATGACAGCTGTTGTGGGAACATTACATTTCCCACAAATGTGTCTACGTAAATAGGCTGTGCTGTTCCTAGAATAGTGGATTATCTATAACAGCTTGTTTAACAAAGTCCTGCGGGCTTCAATTCCTGTCAACATCTAAACCCCCTCTCATAGTTTGCTGCACTTTGAAAATTAGCTGATGAGATTTTGTCTCTCTTTGCAAAATTTAACTGGAGACAGAACAGTCACACATGCGTCATATACACAGATGTGCAGATGCATTTGAAATGGTTTGTTTTGATTGATCCAAGGTTGGTCTGTAGCTTCTCTTACACACACACACACACACACACACACACACACACACACACACAAACACACACACACACAAACACAAACACACACACCACATCAAAAATGTGTCAGTGAACGTCAGGTGGCTGGACTTTCCATGACTTTGATGAG
>CALSBV010010309.1:11682418-11697581 GCA_943590825.1 Bovichtus diacanthus | reverse complement strand
TATTAATTAGCCTAGTGGGCAGAGAGCAGAGTGTATTGTCTCGTGTGGGAGGGACTGCTAATGAAGGGCTGTGAAACATGACACAACACCTGTTGTTTGGCCGAATACAAAGATGCTTGTTCTCTCTATATCAAACTGTCTGTCTGTGTCCCTAGCTGACTGATGCCTGTTGTATCTGCTTGCCTGTCTATCATGAGTCCTGGGAAGAAAAGAGAGATTTTATTATATGAAAGAGAGGAGAGAAGCTGTTCACATTTTCCATCTGTTGATTCAACTCTCTTTCCTCGTGTCTTCCTTCCACTCTCTCTCTCTCTCTCTCTCTCTTGATCTTGTTTCCACTTCCTTTCTGCCCTGAAAGACCCTTAAAGTCCATCTCATTGCACCTATTTGCCTACCGTCCTATTTTCTACATTTATTTCACCCCGTTTCCCTCACCCACAAATGAGAGCAAAAGCTAAGCTTGTCATAAGCGGTGAATTTTAAACAAATTCACCCTCAGGACTCGGACACCTGAGACCCGCACTATAGCCGGAGCCCAGGAGAGCCATAAATAATTGATCGACTACCAACACTAACTTGGCGTGGTGCGACGCTAGCTGCCTCAGAGAAGCCAAGGTCTAGACAAAGCAGGCCTCCAAATGCAGGAAGCATCTCGATATGAGAAAGAGCTTTATGTTTTGTTGCGGCAATATTGTGACATAGATGCTCAGTCACATGCACATATATTCATTATGTCTCTCCGTTGGGCTGTGTCACCATTGTTGTAGCCCCTTTTAGAAAGTGTTAACGAAGAGTTGTATTATGGCAAATAATAACCTAACAGCTGCATGTACAGCTGCCCTAAATGCTTTTTACTAAACCGCTGTTGCAAGAATTCATAATTCATAACAAGAGTTTGCATAAGGCTGTGTAGAGAGGTGTATAATCAGTATGTTGTAGCACGGCTCTACCTACTGGACAAATGAGGTAGCACAGGCTCTCAGCGTGGTATACATTATTTCAACAATCAAAACAAGAGTAATGGAAGAAGGTTCATTCAGGTGTTGTATCAAAAAAAAATCTGCCAATTCACTGAGCTGGAGAGATTTGCGTTAGAAAAAAAATCAGATTTTGTTGTTTATGTGCTTGTGATGTGGATCAGTACTGGTTGACTATGCCCACATGTTTTGGTTGTTTTTGATATATTTAGCCGTTTTGGGAGAAAAAAAGGATGTTAAATGTCAAGAATACTGAGTCTTAGTATTCAATTTTCATTTTGCTTTCTATATTTTGGAGATATGTCTAAAGCTTTGTAATATCTACCTCCTGAAGAACTTTATCGCTGCAAATAAATAAAAAAAAAAGTTTTTGAGAAACTCCCTTTCTGTGGACATCTTCACAGACACTGTCAATGGAAAAGACAATATGTAAATTAAATAAATTAATTAATAGTTGAAATGGGATTGTCTCTTCTTTTCTCTTTTTCAATAGGGGCAACGGTGCCTAAATCCCTGTATGATGTCAGGTCAACTTACAAAACCATTGAAACAATCTCCTTCCTTACTTGCAACCGTTTCTCTTTGTCTCTGTATTTTCCAGGTAAATGGTGTGAACATCGAGGGCATGCGGCATGCAGAGGTGGTGGCCTTCATAAAGAAAGGCGGAGATGAGACCTGGCTGTTGGTGGTGGACCCAGACACGGACGAACACTTCAAGAGGAGTGGGGTGGTCCCCACAGTCAGCCATCTCAGAGGTACAGTATACCTGCACTAACAAAAAGGCTAAATATAAACTTTAACTTTCAGGACGCAACATTGTCGAGTATGTTGTGGTCATGTCATATTAGAATGTGATAGCAAGTATTTTACTGCAAAGAATGAGGTTGTCAAACAAATCTGATTAACACTATTTTAGAGTTCCATCATTTCTTTTAGAAAGTTTCCTGAAAAGAGAACATTAAAACCCATTTATTCATCATTCATTTCTTTTTGGAAACTTTATTCTCCTTGAAACTCTCTTGAAACACTTGTTGCATTTCCATCCATCTGTTCCTAAAAAAACGCAGAGAATTTATTTTTTTAAATATCGCAAAAAAGTTGTTATGCTTGGCTAAGGTGGAAAAGTTGGAGTAAGCATGCGACAAGGTGCAATGGAAACAGATTCAGCGAATAAATGATGACGTACATGATGAAGCACGTGACTTCAACTTCTAATGAAGTTTATGCTCCGCTCAAGAGAAAATAGAGATTAAAACAGTCTCCTCATCGCTCCACACAGATCTGATGGAGCCTTCCTCACAAACCTCACAATGAAGAGTAGCGAATGGACACAAGCATTCGTTTGCATTTTCTTTTGCAGATTTTCTCAAAATTCGTTTACAATTTTCGAATCCACTTGGAAAGAAACCTGGCTAATGTCCTTAAAATACAGTACAACAAACCCTAAGACTTTTTTTTAATGAGAGCCCATTCATTTGAATATGAACTGTGTATAAAGACAACAACAATCTTTGTTTTCACAGACTATGACGGTCCGTCCATCTCCAACGGCTCCCACAACCCTCAGCTCAACGGCAGCTCCACCACGCAGTCCTTCAGGTCCACACACTCCGACCTCAGCAGCCAGGGCAACAGCACACAGGTGGGTGTGAACATTCATGTAGTGTGCCTTACGTGGTCCTTCACATAAAGTCAGCACCCTCATCCCTTATGTCTGTCTTTACATCTTCAATAATCTTCCGTCTAGCTGGCGGATGACGAAGGCGGCCGGCTGATGGACCCGTTTGCTGAGATGGGCCTGAGTCTGAGCGCTACGGCAGCAGAAGAAAAGATGAAGGTGCATTCCAAAGAAAAGAAAAAGGCGCCACAGATGGACTGGATGAAGAAATATGAGCTGTTCAGCAACTTCTGAGACTTTCCCCTCCAAGGACACTACACCAGTGATACGAGCTTTCTGCGTGGACGAGAAGATCCCCCATACAACAGAAGATATTTTGTTTCTGGAATAAAATGTGACAAAGGGGGAAAAGTTGTACTATGGATTTGACTTTTTAAGCCACTTCAGAGACTCTTTAACAGCTTATTTTTCACTTTTCAAAGCACAACATGAAGAAAGTGCTAACTGACTGCAGAAACTGTGTTTACTTTGCTAAAATCACACAGAAGGAAGAGCAACTTTAAAAGCTACACACATGTACTTCTGTCTGGTGGGAGTCAAGTTTTCACAAGTTTACCTAAATCACTCACTTTAATCCTCCCATTCTCCCCACGACTAGAGACTTCTTTCAAACAAATGAGGGAGACAGTTATTTTTGTATTTTAAAAGTGTAAACAACTATAAAAAATAAAAAAAATCCCATCATCATGGACTGCATTTTAAAGAGTTTTATGGACACTGTGACAATAATGATTGTGGACATTGTGGGAGTTTTGGCTCATCAGTCAGAGGAAGCCCAAAATTGGCAGAAGATCACTGTGAAAGAGTTGAGACCCTCCACCTTCAGCCCACGCAGACGTGTGACAATGGTCACTCACGAACAAAAGGATGGCCGTGTGTACTGGTTGTGTGCAACGTTTCCTACATGCATTTGTATTTTTACATAGAGTTCATTAACTGATCATCAGATCAGCCCTGCTTCTATTAAAAAAAATATTCATCTTACTCGTTATTTAGCACTTAATAATGTATTACCACTAACCTCTTTTCACAAAGTGCTCCAGTGCACATGTGCACAATAAAAGGGAAGCACCACTAACATAAAATGTATTGATAAAGTAAACCATGGAAACTGGAGAATAGAAGAAAGGAAGGTCTTGTCAGGGCAAATGGCACAATGAATGAGTGTATCGTTGGAGGAGGCCTGACGTGTACAGCAGGGGACAAACTTACACTTAAAATAAACAGAGTAGATGGTTGGTTATGCAGGCTGTTTTATTGGGAATGTGTCTGACTGTTTCTTGGTTAGGAGCAGTAACTTCCTGGAGTCTCAACTAGTTGTCAGGGCCAAAGAACAGTCCGGCACAGTTTAGTCTTTTTAGCTAAGCTAAGCTAACTGGCTGCTCGCGGTAGCTTCATATTTACTGTACAGACACGAGAGTGGTATCAATATTGTCATCTAACTTTCCACCAGAAAGCAAATAAGAGTATTCCCCAAAAATGCTGTACTATTCCTTTATTTAAATAAGGGCCAGGAAAGAAGAGGAGGATTAAACTCAAGAGTGCTACTAGCGGCAGCAGATAGCATGTTGGAGTGAAAGGATGTGGTCGGCTACAACATGAGCAGAGTGTGAGCAGAGTGTGAGCAGCTTGTGTGGCGGAGGGAGTGTAGGAGAGGCTGCACAGTGAGGTCAGAGATGCTCTGGAGGATCTAGTGAAAGGGAGCCATGGAGCTTACTGAGGATTATTACACACAGACACAGGGACAGCTGTCATACACACATGTGGAGCACAATGTGTGCGTGTAGAGAAGATTTACAAGCTGCAAACCCAAGCAGTGTTGATATACAATGCATTGCAACAAGTGGAACTCAAATTGGAGAGTCATCTATGAGGACTTTTATTTTTTTTTCGTACCCATTCACGCCCTTACAGAGCCCACACTGACAGTAGTGTCTTGATTCCTCTTTGTACGTCATTCTGTGTGTGCAGTAGGGCTCACTCTGTATTTTCTGACAGTCAAAAAAAAAACTCTTATATTACCATGGCTGATGTATATGCAGTACAAGCATACAGTATATATGGCAGGTGGCATTTTTCAATAAAGTGTGACAATGACGTTTTGGGATATATTAAATTGTTGTCATCATCTCTCATGTCTTCTCTAGTCTGTCCTCTGTCTCTTGAATGCTCAACATTTTGTTTTCCGTCACTCTCATCTGCTCCACAAGCAAGTACATTGTTTTTTTAAGCTCTTTGTGCTACTGAAACTTAATTATCTCACATACCTTGTTTTTATTGGTCTCTCTGTTAGTGCAATATCTGTCATTTGCTCTTGTTTCCTCTCTTTCTTTCCCTCTCAACCCCCGTACAGTTTTCAGTTTCAGTTCGCACAAATGAGCTTTGAGGCCATGCAAAGGTTAAACATAGGTCAAAAGTGTATTGAACACGTGTGCGTGTGCGTGTGCGTGTGTGTGTGTGTGTGTGTGTGGGTGTGTGTGTGTGTGTGTGTGTGTCTGGTGGAGGTGATGGAGACTTTCATGTGTATCTCTGTTGTCTGGCTCATACAGTATGTGTATTTAGTAGTAGAAAGATCGTGGTGGAAGACTTACTCAGATCATTAACTTAAGTAAAAGTGCTGATAGAACAATGTAAAAATACTCGATTACGACCCTCAAGTCTTTCATTTAAAAATTTTAAATATTACTTGTGTAAAAGTTCCGAAGATTTATAAGCAAAGTATACTGGTGAATATTAGAATGTCAACCAGAATATTATACTCCAGTAAAAGTAAAAGTCCAAGTGTAAAAATGTATTTACATGGCCTACAAGTAAAAGGTAGATCAGTTCAAATGTAGCAACTCTAAGTAAACATTACGGGGGTGTTATGATGATCAACATCAGTATAGATGACAATAGATCCAAAGTAAACCAACAATAAATTCCATTTCTGTAGATAGCAACCTGTACAAAGGCCTGCAACGGATTATGAATTATAAATATATACCTTCGTCAGTGTAGCCTTATTAGAATTAACCAGAAAAGTGACAAAACTTTACAGAAAGAATGACCAGCAATAAAAAAAATTGAAATGTTGTTGTTGTTGTTGAGGTACTCACCTGTCTGAATGGCATCCTGTGAATCTCGCTCGCTCATTCTCACAGCAAAATGGGATAAATGTAGCACTTAGCCTCTCTGTCACACTGCGCTCCTCAAAGTCTCCAAACATTTTGAGAAGAGACTCTGCAAGCACATCAGGGGTGACTGTCACAAAGGCCTCATGACACTCACTGGCGGTAAAAGTTTCTCAGTGAACGCAGGAATCCGTCCATTTGAGCAGTTAGCATGTTAGCATGTTAGCTAGTCCCAGCATGCACCTGTTGAGTGAGGACGCAATATGTGGGTGTGTTTGATTTGCATCGAAAGCGTGTTTGCCGGTCGATTAAATTGATTAAGGTAGATGCAAACTTGTTTTTAAATCTATGCTGAGGCACAATAATGATAACCATTACCCATAATGACGTGATCCTCAATCAGGACTTTTCATCTGACTTTTGTTTTGACTCTGTATCGGATGTGACTTGAAAATGTGGCAAAGTACAATACCTTGGATAAAAACAAATGTAATTAGAATTTTTTAAATATTACAAGAAAACTACTTTGTTACAGTAGCAAATGTCATTTTTTTAGGCCCTTGGTTTGGTAGTTTAGTCCAGTAGTTCCCAACCTAGAGATAGGCCACAGTGTGAATAAGATAAGATCAAATAGAAATGAATTTATCCCAAAGGACATTCTTATAGCATATATTGCTCAAAAATATCAACAACATGACAATAAAAAAAACGCAATAATATAAAGCGTTCAAGGCGTAATACTAACACCAGTGCAAATAGAATAGCAATAACAGTAAGATAACTTTAGTAAAAAGGAGTAAACTAGAATAGAAAAATATTATTGTGCATGGTTTTGTGAGAAATATTGGTAATGGTAACAAAAAAAAGTAATATTGCACATGATATTGATATTTTTGCTGTTCTCAGTGTCCAATCTTTCCCAGTCCTTCCTGCAGAAGGGGGAGGAGTTGTACAGTTTGGTAGAAAATACCTCAGTGCACCTCAGTGGCCTTAGTCTAAGGCTGGCATGCAGGGGATGAGAGGCATTGTCCATAATACTGAGAAGTTTCCTCAGCATCCTCCTCCAAAGACTCCAGTCCACTCCCAAATGATTAATGAGGTGGAAAACAAGACAAAATAAGTTCTGCTACACAAAGTTGTATTTGTGTTTTGTACCTTTCTTTAGTTATATTTGTGAAATGTTGGGTAATTTCAGCTCTTTGGGCCTCAAACATTTATTTGTGTTTATTTTATTTTATTTATTTATGTGAGGAGTTTAGAGGGTGAAATGTTTCTTTGGTGGAAATGGTAAAAACTAGACTTCTTAAACATGTCAATAATTGGTTGGTCAGTCACAGTCATCAGATACAGTTTCCACATGTGTCTAGAACAGGGGTTCTCAAACCTTTTCAGACTAAGCACCACTTAACCAAGAAAAAAACACTGACGGACCACCTAACTCCCCAAATATCCAAAAACAATAGGCCTGCTTCCCCTTCAACAGTATATTACAACTAACAGCCTAATATTGAGCTTTATGTGACCTTCTCTACATCGCTCGTTCACACATTAAATCAACAATACAAATATAACTACGGATTCTACAAGCATTTCATTCATATGCCATCTAAACGGTAAATGCTTTGTAGATTGTGTAGATTTTACACATCATATGAAACGTAGACTACATTTACTACTGAGTTTATGTCAGAGCGAACAGAGCCGCAACTTACTTGTGAAAATTAAGGTTTTTTTCACATCCAAGTTTGTTCCATGAAAATTAAGATTCTTTTCACATCCAAGATTTTTTCATGAAAATTAAGATTTTTTTCACATCCAAGCTTCTTTCATGAAAATTAAGTATTTTTTCACATACAAGCTTTTTTCAAGAAAATGAAGGGTTTTCTACATCTAGGCTACACTCTATACTAATCATTTTTAAACAGTTTAAGAAACACTTTTAAACTTATAATATACTAATTTAAAATGTGACATTTTACCAATATAGTCACGGGCCACTAGGGGTCGCTCACAGACCACCAGCGGTCCGTGGACCACTCTTTGAGAAAGACTTGTCCAGAACACAAACTGCCATTATGACACTATAATACAAAAATGGACAAGTACAATAGATCTGTCAGTTAGGAAAAAGTCCACTAGGTGGCGCACCACCAGCATTTAACATCCAGGAAGTAAGGCCTGTGGCTACATCCAGTGCCCTACCTGATTTTTGTCGAAATGTAAAGGCACACGTGGGCACATTATCAAGCTCCCTGGAGGTTATGGCAAGGCCGACTACTGACGCCAGCACATGAAAGGACAGGCCCAGTTCAAAGCAGTCTGCAATTTCAGAGCAGTAAAAGCAAGCGAACAGAAGCAGAGAATAGAGCCACAGGTGGGCACTTTCTGTTTAGTCTGTCTCAGCCAATGCAGGCATTTCTACTTACTATTGATGATAGATTATTGTTTGTCTTACACCCTAGGTTTCTTTCCTCCTGATGGCTCCTGGACTTTAATTTAAGTTTTCCTTATAAACCATTTTTGTTACCAGTTTTCACCTTAACTTTTTTTTTTTTTTTTTTTTCTGTTTCTCCGATCCCTCCGACACCATCCCACCCAAGTTAGAGTGCCACCCATGTAACAGTGCCAGGGCTGTCTGGGATGCAGCGGTGCCCGCTACGAGAGAGAAAGCAGAGACTGACAGGGAGGGGGAGACAGAGAGAAATGGGAGAGGAAGGGGGGCTGAGTGTGTCCCCATGGCAACTGTGTGTTTTTGTTAGCGCTCGTGAGTCAGACAAGCAGTGACTCACAGTCAGGAGGAAACACACACACACACACACACACAGTCACATTCATACTCACACTCCCACTCACTCGAAGAGAAGCCAAATAAGGACAGCTACACCAACATGCACAAAGAGGGAGAGCGAGAGGGCAGAAAAAAGAAAAGAGAGGGGAACGAGTTGGATGATTTATGCTAAACCAAAAAAATCATGAAACAAAGAAATAACATCAAAAGTTGCAAGTAAGAAAGCTCAAAGGAGCAAAGAGAGAGAGAGAGAGAGAGAGAGAGCTGGGATGGTGCCGCGCCAAAATGGAGGGAAGCCGAAGCACCAGAGGGCACGAGTGCGGGCACATACACCTCTCCCAAGAGCACCCTTTACATGGGTGGGGGTAGCGGAAACACACACACAGACACACCCAGTTTGTGCACACCTTGGCTTAACTTGCTAAACCACCCATTTATTGTCTGACGCCTACACATTTAGGAAGGCCACCTGGTTGTGCGAAACACACTTTACATTTATTTGATTTTGAGAATCTTTTTTTAGTGACAAACTGAGTGTTTTTTTTTACTTTTTACTTTCTTTTGAATTACTTTTCACACAACCTGTTGTTTCAGTGGAGGAGTCATTTAGGAGGTGGAGATGACTAACTTTATTTAGTCTGAGGAGTCTGCAGATTTTTGTGTGTGTAGGATGTGATTTACACACAGTCGCAGACCATGGCTCATCACACAATGAATGTGTGTTTTGGCTACTGTTGACCCTAACAGAGTAGCAGAAAATAGACCACTGTGCAGACCCCTAACTCTCCCTGCAAAGATGTATCTGTGTGTTTTTACAGTATCATAAAAGTTGATATACTGCAAAATCGCTCCGCTTCACTTCACAAAGCTGACTACTAACTTCCACTTAGTGGCTTTATGACTCTCTCTCTCTCTCTCTTTCCATCTTTTTTCTGCCTCTCTTCATTCAGTTCCATTCAGTAAGTTTTACTAGCAATATATATTGCCATGGCTTTGATACTAAAACTGTAAATAATGACCAAATTTTGTTGCAAGATTATTTGCCAACAATGCATAAAGTAATGTTTAAAATGTATAGTAATATATATAATCTCCAATATCTAAAGTATACCCATATAAACTCTTTCAAAATCTTAAACAAATCAAATAAACATGTCTCATTTTCTTTGTGTGCAACTTTCCCCTACTTTCACTCGCTCTCTGTACCTCTCCAATGTTCAAAAGTTCAGTTCAAAACAGACAATAAAAACCCGTTGTTGATGATCCTTCCTTCACTTTTATCTCCATAGAGATAACACACTAGAAGTATCACCTGTCCTCCAACAGCTGTGGGTTGTTGCACTTTTTTTGAGTTTCACAACACAAGTGCGGGAAAGCCAAAGTACACACTTCAACTTTGAACAAAGCCCCAGTTAAAAAGAAGATGCCTCTCTTGATAAAAATCAGACTGTTTAAAGACAGGTCCACCCTCATCTGGTTTCCAACCCTTGCAAAGCAGGTAAGCAGCAGGTGGAGAAAGCATGGCATGGAGGTTGGAGGTTTTATGGGGGGAGAAGGAGGAGGGTCAAAGGTCACTGCTAAGTGGGCAGATCAGCTGGGGGGAAAACGTTGGAGGCTGATGTTGAAGCCGGTATAGCTAACGAGGGAGGGCGGAATGTGTTGCGGAGCTGTAAAGGCTACAGGAATTGGGGAGAGTGTGTGATTAATGAGACGAAGGAAGTCACCCACCGGTGTGTCACTCCAAATGATGTCAGCGGTTAAACGGAGGAACAGAAACACCATATGGCCACAGATAGGCTTCCTCTCTCTTTGACCACCACAAACAAAGGCTGAAAAAAAAACTACAGTCTTGCGTGTACAGTACACTACTTTAAATCACTTCCTCAAATGGAAAAAGACAAACATATCCATTGGCCAGTTCTACAACTACATTTCATTCTCAGTCATTATAATGATGGCTCACTTCTTATTCATATTCCTCTTTTTACTGCCACGGTGCCATCAACAACATTGCTACCAGGATTTAATTCACAATGATTACTGCAAATGATGTTTCAGTCTTTATCCTCCCACTGACTGAGTGGGCTGAGAAGACAATGTGATGATACTTTGGCATCGTTTTTTTCTACTTTATATCTATTTTATCATCAGTGTATGTTTTGTCATTATGTTCTTGGATATGTTTCTTGTTTCCTGTCATACCCTTGTCTTTTATGTATTTATGTGGAATGTGTTTTATGGATGCAGCATGGCTGAAAGCCCAATCCAAATTTCCTACAACTAGTGCAGTGCCGAATACTTGGCCTCCGGTATTGCAGTCTGCAGATTTATCAAGAACTGCTCATCCAAACAACTTCACACTCGACACTGCACTTCCTCGGGTCCTCAGCAATACAATCTGCAAGGGTGAAGGCAATCGGATAAACGGTTGTCAAGAAACTCATATAGATACATATGAACATGACATACAGATACAGAGACAGAGACTGCTTTCATTGTAGTTAGATGTGAGACAATAAAGTACATCTTGAATCCTGACATATGCTTTTAATCTTTCCATCTCTCCTTGATATGCTCTCTCACTCGCTCCCATGCTATGAGCAGACTTCAAGAAAATCCACCTCTGCTTTTCTTTGTTTGTGTCTCCAAGACCCCGACAGCTGGCCAGCCGGGTGGTCAGCTGGTTGATGTCTGATTGGATGGATGGAGAGATGGCTGGCTGGCTATCAGCAGAAATGCAAAGCAGCCTTGACGGATTGGAAGAAGACAGCGATATCTGGAGATCGATAGGGGGAAGAAGTGGAAGCAGAAAAGGGAGTGAAAGTATAGATGAGTTAGGAGTCGTGTAAGATAATGAAGTGCCGTTGAGTACAAGACGTGAACAAGTGAGAGGGGCAGCAGTCAAGCGAATGAGGGGAGTGAGGACAGAAAGAAAAGCGAGCGAGGAGGGGGGTTGTAAAGGTGGTCTTAGCTGGATATTTTTAGCATGTGGAGTGGGAGAGGGCGGTATCTTCTCAAGGGGTTTTTCCAGAGGAGTATATTTAGAAATTGGATGTGTAAAAAAGACAGAAGGAAAACAGGAGGGATGTGCACTGTACACTAATGCTCATCTGATGTAAGAGTCTGCAATAGGACCACACACATTCCTCACACACTTATTCTCTCGTTGACGCTGCCCTCGTTGCTATATCTGCCTCTGACTTCAACTGTTGACTCACTCGATGATATACAAAGTATACATACAGTATGCATATAAACTGACTCCCTCGTACATATAACCATAAATCCACTGACATTTTTCACCCATCTACCCAGGCCGCTCACAAACTCCAAAACACACACACGCATTCTTGACCCAGTTTTGAAACAAGGGTGCAACTTCTCGACAGTCAACGCCCTGCAGACAGGTCGAACATTTAAAAACGGTCGGTGCCCAACAGCTTTTTAGCACATCAACTAACACCAGGCATTCTAGACACCGCAAATCAGACAGAAATGTTCCAGCTAATGTGGTATGAAAGTTGAAGAGAGAGAGAGAGAGAGAGAGAGAGAGAGAGAGAGAGTGAGAGAGAGATACAGCTGAAAAAGCAATGCTAATAATAATGAGAGAAATGAGAGAGAACAGAGAACAGTGTGGTCTCCATATAGCTTGCTAAGGATAATAGCATGCATGCTGGCTCGGGCAGACAGAGAGAGAGAAAGAGGGGAGAGCGAGTGCAGAGCCGCAGTGACGCCATTGTGGTTCCGCAGCACTTCCTGTCTACCGCCACAGTGTTTGTGTGTCTTGTCTCCACGGCAACTGCCAACACATAAATACCAGAGAGGTGGGAGAGAGGGAGAGAGGGAGAGAGAGAGAGAGAGAGCATAGGAAAGAAAAAATAAGGACAGACCAGTCAAAGTCAAGTGGATCATTACGGAGCCTCCAAGCTGGCTGGTTTGAGTTCGTGCTGGTCTTTTGTGAGACTTAATGATCAAGTTCTTGACTGGGTTCCAGTGACATGGTCCAGCATGGATGAGGTGTAGAAAAATGATGACCTCAAATGTCCCGGGAGTAGGTCAAGGGTGGATGGGGAAAAAAAGAGGCCGGGAATAGGGGGGAAAGTGCCCGAGGCTTCTAATTCAGGGTGGAGCTGAGGAGGAGGAGGATGAAATTTGACAAGTTGATTCGGTTAGCTGCCTCGCTGGTTCCAGCAACCCCACACAATACTGCTACCAGGGCCGATACCCCTACTCACGATACTTAGCACCTATTTATATACAGTTCAGCACATTATAGAGAGTAAAAAGAAGTAAAAAACTGAATTTGCCAAAACACCCCAAAAATGCAGTTCGTCAAATACAAGATTACATTTTACAGTATACATCTATAAATGGAACTATTACCTATTATATGAGAACTTATATTGAGTACTACTATAGAGAAACAAATTGAAACCATGACTAAAGGAAGTAAACACTATTTCTCTCACTATTCTTTAATTGCAAATGTATGACTTTATTTTTAGAGAATATTCAAGTTTTTTTCTCGTAAATGTAACACCTTAATCTCAGAGAAGGTTTTCGTTTGCATAAATGTACAACTTTAATCTCGGAAATTCTTGGATTCTTGTTTTTTTCTTGAAATATTACCCCTCTCCCCCGGCTACCTATTTTTTCACCTACAATCGGCCTAACAAGTTAAGAAATTTTAATAAGAGTCAATAAAGGAATCCATGTTCAAAAAAGTCAAGTTTTCCCTCTCCCTACAGAAACTGTCGCTGTTAATAAGAATGCGTTCTCAGCCAGCGTGTCTGGTTAAATAAGTTAACGTTGACACCTCCCAGATCAGCTGGCACCGACAGCAGCTCTTTCTCTCATTCTCCTGCATTTCTTTTTCTCTCCAAAACCATTTTCCACTGGTCGTTGCATAATTGGATCTGACTCACCATGACAACCAAATGGAAGTTGATGGAGTTTTTTTTTTTTGACTCCCAAACCCAGTGGCCCAGATTAGAGTTGCTTACTGTCATCTGACTCACTGTCTAAGACGGTTACTCAGTCGAATGTCCCATGTGACCCGTTGACGCACATGCATGCACTACGCATGCATAAAGTAAGACACATTTTTACAGACATATATGCACTGAAATACATGCAAAAATAAGTGTAAGATCAAATGTTTTGAAATAATATGTATGCATTTGTACAGACAAAGACAATAATATAATAATATAGGTCTGTACATTGACCTCTAATGTAAAACAGAGCAAACTATGGCGCTTATTCCTCAATAAACTATTAACTAAAGACGACACAATTCCAACATGACTCCACACTTTCACCCACTAGAGCTCTTGAGCTGCAGCTCACAGTGACCTTACAGGTCAATGTTGCAATGAATGACTTCTTTATTATACACACGCACATACATAATGTACACAAAACTGCACAAACACAGACACACATTGCTATTGGAACACCTGCCTGTTATCTTTTCGAAATGGACACAGTTGAAAGACGCACACAATGGGAACATTTACAACCATGCTTACACATCACTACAGTTTCCATAGAGCTGATAAGGTTTTACAGAACCATAAAGAAGAGAGTATGGCCTGAGGGCAAGAAGAAGCACAGAACTCTCTTTCAGCATCATTTTCCAAATACCACCACCCTCACTGCCAGCAGGAATGATTGCAGAACATTGCGCACCAGAGTTTGCTCCCAATAAACTGGCACTGTTGGAAAAGTAGCCAGTAATGGCCTCCTCTCTACAGTTTCATACCAAGTTTATTTGGATCATATTTCACCCAGACTGAAAGAGCTGGTATTGGTTGGAACTGAAACTTATCTTCTTGTGATGAGTAGCTTTTGAGAGCATCTTTGTTTCAGATGTGTGTCATCTCAGTCATTACAGTACTGGTGTTGCGTGCGGCTATGCTAATTGTCATCTCTGTGTGGCAAAATAAGAGGGGAGTGTGCACGACATGCATTGAGGTTTAGACCACAGAATGGAGATGGAAACGTTTTTGGGGCTTTCTTTTACCAGAGAAGAGTTTATCACATAGACTACACAGTTAACTCTGTTTTTAGACTTTTCAGCTCATTCTACAATTGAGTCTCACATTGACCTGATTTTAACAGATAGTCAGCATTCATGCAGTGATACAGATATACATGCATATACACATAAAGAGAGAAATAGACATGAAGCAGAGAGGGACATTTTTCAGTCACGCCACAAGTAATCTCCGCTAACTAACAATCAGAAAGTTAAGGTATTCATTACACTTCAAATCCGGCTGTTATGCAAAGTTGTAAATCCCCTCTGAAGACAACATAGAAACTGAGGTCGATAAACAAAACATTATCCCATCTGAAGATAAACGATGTGACGCGGTCATGTGTCTTACTGGCATAGTCATTTTACTAAGCTTGAGTGTATGTGTTGCTAAGAGACACATAAGTGTGTATGTGTGTGTGGAATGTGTGACGTCCGCTCTCTCACAGGGGCGTGGTTGTCTGTACGGGACTTTGCCGCACACACACACACGCACGCACGCACGCACGCACGCACACACACACACACACAAACACACACAGACACACACACACACACACACAAAGG
>CALSBV010010309.1:11674918-11679918 GCA_943590825.1 Bovichtus diacanthus | reverse complement strand
GAGATTAGCATGATGACACACACTGGAAAGACAAGATAAGAATGAGTTCATTTAGTTCAACAGAGGGATCTGTTGCTTTGCTCTGTATGCGACTGACTGTGACTTAACATAACTTCTACATCAAAAGACATTGAAGAGAGGAGAGAGAGTTAAGAGTTATCGTTATTCTGCCTCGCACAGTGAGAAATCATTAGATTGGAAAGCCTACCAGGGAAGGCCAAATGGATGAATGGAAGGAGGAAAGAGGGAATAGAAGGAGCTGAAAGAGGAGAGAAGGTGGGAATGGAGGACTCAGGCCTTGGCTTTGGTGGGGTGGGTGTGCCCAGCAGCAATCCGGAGGAATGGGCCCAGGCTCAGGAAACCGTGGCGTAGTGGAATAAAAGTGTGTGTGTGTGTGTAGTTTCTACATCCATTTGTGCATGTGTGGTTCAGTGGCAGCAAGGCGGCTGTACACTAAGTACAGGGCTGGTGGTGGTAAGGGTGTTTGGCAACGAATCAGGCTGAGGATAGGGTTACACGCATTGGGCTGCAGGGAGCGGACCACGGGCTTGGGCTGGGCTCCTCACTGCTGAGGCTGGCTTTACAGCCCAAAGAGACTTTGAGCTTTTCTCTTTTTTTTTTTGTTTTTTTTTTTGTTAAATTTGGAGCTGGAAATTCGCTTTTTTATTCTCAGATTAATGTCCCACATGTGGTGCGTTCCATTGATTCCAGGCCAGCCAATGAACGGTTCACTTTGGTTTAGGAAAACTGCAACAGAGAGGTCCCATAGTAGAGCCGAGTCCTTGTTTGAATGTCACTGAATGTCACGGCCTCAGCAATAATTACACCCTCACACGCAACATGAAACAAATACAATCTTTCTCACATGCGCACACATACCCAGACACACAGTCTGTCTGGTAGCGAGAGAACCAGGGTGTGGTACTGCTGTACTGTAAGGTGTGTGAGTTCAAAGATCCAGATTTAAGTCATTGGGAGTGTTCTGTACTTTCACTGCAGTCTTTTTGACAGTTTTGCTGATCTAATGGTTGGGGTTAGGAAACTGAATTAGCATCCATCTATAGCTCAGAAAGACAGAAAGCATTGGAAATGTTCTGATGTCAGACATCTTTCCTCTCCACGCTCGTCTCTTCACCTTTTTGGTTAATAGTTACTCTTCCATGTTTTCTTCCTAGAGGTGTAATGGATACAACAGCAATCACGAAATGGGATATTTACACTTTAAGAATGGAATTCAGACGTTATTATAACCCTTGTGCTCCAATGTTGACATAATGTCTTGAACATTAGATAGATCGATTTCACATGAGGTTGAGGTTGGAAACAAACCACACTGTAAAATTCTCTGATGCAATGGAAATATACAAAAGTTACATATGCTGCAGTTGATACTTGATATATAATAATTAATGAAGTGCACAATGGCAGAGTCCTCTTGCTCGCTGTTTGCTCTGTGAAGCGCTTCACAGCCTGGAGGTGTGAATAATGTCAGGTTGGTATGTATTTGTACTATTCCTGGTTGTGAGACAGACTGAGAGCCCGTCGGACGCACATGCCATGTTTGCCCGGCAGCCCACTGACATAACTGTGTTTGTTTATTGATAGTGAGCACATTATTTGCGGGTAGGCAGATTGCGCCTGGCCGGAGATGTGTGCATTTCTTACTGCATCTGTGTGTGTGTGTGTGTGCGTGTGTGTGTGTGCAAGGGCATAGGGAGAGAGAAGATATGCGTTGAAACAACAAGGGGTTGAGATCCAGCTGTCTCAACAGAGGCTTTTCCACTTAACCGAGTGCCCTTGTGTAAACGGCAATGTCAATTCTGCACTTTGGCTGAAGGGGAGAGACGGTTTGAAGAAAACAACCAGTGGCCACGTCTACACTTGGGTCTCCATACGTCGTGTGCACGGATACAAACTTAGTAGAACACACACTAAGCGTCACGTGTACACCCTAAAACCATCAAAGCACCCACACACAAGGCTGTAAGCCATGAAGACACTCTCTAAAAACATTTTGACTCCACCATTGCACATCTGCTGCCGACCGTCACCCAGTGACACTAATTTTCCTATTCTACGCCTCCATCAGGATGCAACACGTTGGCACAATTATGAGATGCCAATAAGTCGCAGCCCACATGGCAGAACCTTATGATTATTCCTAACCATAATAAACATCCAATTTGAGAAGAGTGTAACAACGGGATTGCCTGTCTCCACTATAGCGCTCCAAAAAGCAAGACAGGCCAAATGCAAAAGTGAGACATGTTGAGGTCCTCACAGCGAGCGTTTGAGGTGAGGTGTTGGACAGCGTGCGTCAACCCGAGTGCCGTCATTACAGGGGAAGGGAAGGAATGAGCTCATAGACATTAACGGCTGCGGCTTCGACGGGGGGAACGCGAAGGGGAAGAGAGAAACCGATGGAAAAGATGAAAAGGCAGAGAAAATAACACACAAGACGAGCCACTGCCAGATGAAAGGATGGCGGGATAGAGGGTTTTAGGTTGATGGAGGAGAGGAGTTAAAAAAGAGTTAGCGTACTGTCTTTGATGGGTGCTGGGACCTTAAATAACTTTCTTTCTTGAGAAGGCACGTTTTATAGTGAACGTGTGGGGACCGACCGAAGGATATAACGCAGGTCTCGTAAAACAAAACTATATTTAAGGATACGCTTACAGTTAAAAAGCAACACAAAATGTGTTAAGATTCACTTTCACGATATTTGAGTTTTCTATTAACCGAGTAAATACCTCCGATAACCTGGCCCTAAAATTACGCTAATCTAGCTGGGGCCTCAAAAACACTTCTTCTACTTTAATCTTTGAGGGAGTGTAAAAGAGAAATTCACAAAGTACATAGAGAGAGTAGACAGAGAAAGAAACATTGTTTTTTTTCACATTTCTTCCCACTAGCAACAAAATCACAGAGTGTTCTGAGCGGTTACAATTTGGTGTTATTGTTTGATTGGACCACAGACTGAGAGAAAGAACATTGGCCTGGAGGAAACTGGTAGAAAGCATCTGCACATCAAACAGCGCTTTCGAAACTCTCAGACCTGGCTGCAGCGGATTTGTTACAATGACACAGCGTCAATGATAGTGTCCAAGTTCACTGCGTCCCTGGCACAGCTCTGCAGCAGCCCCACAGTGACAACAGACAGCCGGATGAAACTTATTTAGAGTCTGGAGTTCCCCAAAAGTGTCCCACTGACTCATACCTTGTACATGCTGCTGGAAATAAAGAGACTTGAAGTGGATGGCAAAATAGAATTCAGAGTGGATCTGGAGCTTGGAATGATATTCAATTATTTATAGATGGTCCAGACAGGTAAAATTCAACAAAAAGGAATTCAGAGTAATAAGAGCTGCTGCTCCGGGGGGATGAGTGAATGCTCTCGTCGTGATCAGGTATCATTTGACAGGCAGCAATAAGACGCAATAATAATATCAGTTTTCTTTTCTCGACATGAGAATTCCTGACGATTTCTAAAGAGATTTCGCAGTAGTTTAGCACCAGAGGAAACACGGCCCAGTGCTCTCCGGGCTTTTTTTTTTTTGTCCACACAAGGGGCACAGATAAAGAGGCAGAACAGAGCGGGGCAAACGTCGTTAAAGGGAGTGCCACTTGACTGGCCACTTCCTTCTAACCTAATTCTCCATTCTGTTATTGAAATGCTATTTTTATAAGAGGCCACGGGAAGTCTGGGAGTTGACGAGAACCACGCACAGTATACACACGGGGCTGAGAATGACTAAGTCCTGAGAGTGACAAAGATGTCGCAAACGGACAACTGTGATATGTCACTCTCTCACACAGAGGTATAGATGTGGGGTAGAGTCTCGAACATCAAGTATTAGAGGTGACAATGATGGAGGAGGTCTATTTGGGTGTTTATTGTTTGTTTTATGCATGCTTTTAGGTCGTCCACTCACCACAAACTGTCTAGTTGACTCTGATGGCCAGGGGAATTCCTGGCAGAGTGATTTTTAAGACTATAGGACTGAATCACATTGCCAGGGATTTCCAATGGCTGACATGAAGAAAGCCACTTCTTTCTCACAAACACAGACACACACTCATTTGCTAACTCACACACAGGCACACCCATGTTTTTCATTTGCATACGCAAACACACCCTTCTCGCTCTCGGTAACAAACAGATGCTCGCACGACCTGGCTGTGCGGCAGCAGGACTTAACCCACATGTGAACAGTGAGTGTCTGCCATGTTCACAGTGGTTAAGTTCTGCCGCCACAGGGCTGCAGCCTGCGAGCGGAGGGTAAAGGTCAGGGAGGGCCGGACTACATCAACACTATGCTTCAGACGAGCCCAAAATATGAAACTCTTCAGATATAAAGTGTGTTTCCATCCACCTGTCTTCATGGCCATCAATGGAAAGACTGAAAACCTTGCTCAAATCAATACATGAAACTAACACGAATGGCATATTTCCATCCTTTTTAATTCACGTTGCTTTGAGGTTTGACTGACGCTTTTTAAACTACGATTTTCTTGAAAAAAACATTCGGAAACTGTGAAACGAAACGCACTCCCTCTTTTAAAAACAGTCTGTCAATAAAGATTGCTACTCATTAGGGTTAGGGTTAGGCACAAATTGACTCTTAGTCTCTTTTTTTTTGCTGGCCGACCAAAGTCAGTCTCACACCAAATCCCGTCTATACAGCATGTGTATTGAAGGTAGACCACATGTGCGGTCAAGTAGGTGTGTAATTCACATACGACTCACTATTGTGTTGTGAAAGCGTATATGCACTGTGGCCGAGAGGGCTGTACGCGAGCGGGTATCACTATCCATAAACGTCTGGTAATAACTGGTAATCTGTTGCATTAGCTGAAATCGTGTAGCCTCAGTGTGTCAGTGTCTGCTAAATGTCAGCTGTCTCATTAGAGTAGAAGACTGCTCCTGTCCCTGTAGGGCGAGCAACATGTCATCTCTTTCATGTCTTTCAGTGTGTGTGGAACTTTGTGTTGATTTCTGC
>CALSBV010010309.1:11645162-11674908 GCA_943590825.1 Bovichtus diacanthus | reverse complement strand
GTGTGTGTGTGTGTGTGTATAGTCACCTCTGCCCCCCCTCACCCCCTGCTGGGTCGGTCTCCCGTGCCTGCTGTGCTGATAATCAGTGTGTGACGTTGGCTGGCTCAGTTCAGCAGGAACAGGGGACTGGTCTCTTTTCCTCACACAAACACACAAACACAAACGGCTCATTTTAATGTCACTATAATGACTAATGACTGTAGCTATCATCTTAAAGTCTGGATATAGAATGTTTAAATAAATGTATTTCATGAAATATTGTTATAGTTTATGTTAAAGTCTTTTGTCTCAATGTTTTCCTCAACAGCTGCACACGCTCACATTCTGTAATGAAACACGTTACTTGGATTTATGCCTGATGTCTTATTGCATTTACAGACCATTAAAATCTTCATTTTTCATGATACCAAATAAGATTTATCAAAAATGTATATGAAAATGAAAAAATGTTGAAATGCCTAGCTTGCTTGTTATAAAATACAGTATATCTCAATAAGGTCTGCTGCAACATTTGTTTCTGTGTTTTTGTATATGTTGCTTTAATTTACATTTTTTGAAGTTTGTTCATACACGCTTTTGCTTTTCAATTCAAAATGTATAAAAATAAATATGATGGCTGGTTGATACTGTGTGCATTAAATTTAGTGAACTAGAATTTCTGTGTCTTGTGTTTTTTCCACCATGCCTGCGCTTAAAGAATAAATCTGACATCACAAAACACAATATATAAATATATATATATATATATATATATATATATAATTTTCTATCACCTATTTTTTCTTCTTGTTTCAGGTCAGGAACAGGAAATAATCAAATGCTGTTTTTTACACTAAACAAGGATTACGCCAGAAGATTTGCCTGACAAACAGCAGTTATTCCTCTCAGCTCGTCCATCAGTTTAATACGCTGTCTTCTGTCTTTAGCTGGAATGAAAGTCTGCATGCTCGCATGGCTCCTGGCTGCTTAATCCTGACCTTCATTTCTTTATGTTAAAAATCTATTTTCACGGTGGGCTTTGGTTTGGTCACAGTACAATTTTGCAACATTAACTTATAACCTCTTGTAAACTCTGCAAGATTTTAAGCTTTGCAAATGTGTGGTTAAAGTGTCAGACTGTGCAGAGATGACTACAGAGAACAGAAAAAAAACACAAGAAATCGGAAAGACAATAATCAAAAGGATGTTACTGAGAAAATGCACACTTATTGGTGCTTGCTTAGTAAAACAAAAAAAAGAAAGAGAAAGAAAGAAAGAAACAGGACAAAAGTCAAAATATATAAATGCATACTTACATTCAAAATACGAAAAGAATTAAGAAAAAACTAAAGTGTTTTTCTATTAGGTCATTTTTGCCAAATTTATGATATTATTCACATAGTGACCTGAAGTTGAAGTAAATTCATCAGAGCTATGAGTGTGCCGAGTGTCCATGTTGTCACCATGCTCACCTCATTCCTTGAAATCTGAATCTTGTAATGTCAGGAAATGTTAAGACATATTTGCATTATTACACAAACTGAATACCCTATCAATCATTCCCTTTAAAGAGTTAGAGTTATGAAAAAGTGCAAAAATAAAGGAAAACTTGTTCCTTTACCTCCTCTGACATTAGCTGCACTATAACATTATGTAACTGTATTCAGTCCAGAGTCCAGATTGATTTTAGTTCATTTTTTTGTGCTCATTTTGTCAATTTAACAAGGCGCCAGCAACCTATAATACATGAATAAGGACTAATGTGCCTCTAAAAATATCCAAATTTCCAGTCATAATGGCTCTATTTATTAGCAGAAGAAAGTAAGAAATAAAACTATACTCTAATATATTCACATGTAAACTGTTTTTATCCCAACTTTTGTGCCTTGTTCATTGAAAGTCTATTTGTTATGCCTGTGAATCACCAAAAATATGAATATGTAAGTTGTGAAACTTTTTTTATTGATTACATACATAAATGAGTTACTGTGTGAAAAAATACAAAACATATATTTAGGATACAATAGCTTTACAGAAAACATAAGTGAAACATGTCTATGTCTAAGTGTTTTCACCAAAGAAGTTTCCACACGACAGAAAAGGCAAGGGAGACCTGTCATGTACATCCTCTTTTTTTCACCAATCTCCGTGGTGACCAGTGTGGTTAAGCTATGATTATAATAGATTTGACATATCTGATTATAAATAAGGTTAAGGAAGTGACTTTTTAAATTATTCATCTTTTCTACCCTTAGAAACCCATCGAAAGTATTTCAAAGATATAAAAAGGACATTAATGTGAAATGCTCATTTAGTCAACTCTTGTATTTTTTGCCAAGATGTCTGTACATCTATTTCCTAATATAGTGATTCAGAATTTTCCCTTTCCTATGTAAATGTATTGTTTGTTTTTTTACTTACTCTTCTACCAAAGCAAATCAATACTATAGCATCCATTTGATTCAAAGTTTCGTTTTTTTTTAAATGATTTGATGTAAAATGGTGACAGGGGAGTGAGCAGCCATCCGGATGTTTGTTCCTGTTACTATAGCAGCAGTGACACATGGCCGTCATCAGCCTCAGCCGGCTGCGTCAGAAGCGGTTCAACTGGCGACTTCCTGTTTCTGAGAAAGCAACTTGAGGTAGAGGTATAAGTCTCCAACCCTTCATCACTCCTCTCTTACTTCTCTCTTCCCTTTATCAAAGTCTTCTATACATTTATTGCTCTTTTGTTTTCCTTCTATATGTCAATGTTTGTCTTTCTGTCTCGGTCGGCCCCTCCTCACTCTGCAAATGTCTTTCTTCCTCCCTCGATACGCCCACGCACCTGCACTGCCTCACCTGCCGCTTTACCTCTTCAGGTTAGCCAATAGGCTTCTGAGGTGGGAGTTACTATGGCAACATAACAGGTAAACAGAGGTGGAGATAAGGAGCAGGACGATGCAACAGGACAGAGTACTCACTCACACACACAAGGAAGGCCATAGGTTTGGTTTCAGAAGTGGGGGGACACAATGAAGTACAAAAGAAAAGTACAAGTGCACCAAGGCATTTATTTTATCATTTGCGTGCTTCTGGTGTCATTGAGCTGGAGGGAGAAGGGGCCAACTTTGAATGTTGTGTTTACAAACAGGAAGCGACAATTCCTGTATAGTATGCTTTTAAGGAGACTATTAAGTGTAGATATAAAGATTACATTTATTTGCACTATTATTATTTTCCAGCCCTGTGTCTGCATGTATTCTTTTCAGGCTTCTCACAGCACCAACAACCTTGGTAGTGTCTAAAAGAAAACCTTGTTCATTCACTATAATGAACAGTCAATAGTTGACTCAATAATGGGTAGTAAATTCAGATTTCGGACACTTACTAATCATTGCCCTTTTGGGTGATCATTGACAGCTGTAGAGACCCACAATAGGGATTATCGCATCTATAAAATGTCGAAAGTTGCAGTAGAAAGTCCGAGCCATGGATGCAACTTTTTTCATTCATTCATCACATTTTTGTTAGCATATATAATACACATATTTACAAACTCAAAATTCTGACACAAATAAAATGGAGGAGAGTAAATGTAGAGCATTATGGTAAATAGGGAGAAGGGAGTGATTCCCGGCACAGCCCTTCACCAATAAGGTAGAGTAGACTGTATACAGCCTGAGAGGCAAAACCCAAGGCAAACAAGTCTGAAAACTTCTCGTTAAGCAAGTTTCTGTGAGCATAAGGTAATAAGTGAAGGCAACATCATTATCAGCACTTCTCTTTTGATATCTAGAATATACTGTAGTGGCTGGACATTATGAGGACACAGTTCAGAGCGACTTCAGTGAAAATGAACGTGAAACAATAAAAGTGAGCAGGAAAACGATGGCCTTGTATATACATTTATAAATATGCAAAGGCGCACAAATCTGTCCACTGTGTATTTCCTTTCTTTTCCCTCCTCTCCTCTCAGATCCACCGCACCCTGCAGCTGTGCAGCAGGTCAACCCTCCCTGCCTGTCTGACTCTTTGGTTCTCACCATAAAAAAAAAACCCTGCAAATCTGTCCGGGAGAAGACATAATTGCCATTATGACTGCTGTGGCCCTGCACATCACACAGTGTACTGATTGTTCCACAGAGGAGGAAGGGGAAAACACTGTCTGCTCTGTGCAGACGCCATACAATATTATCATAGCGTGACTACAGCTACAGCGCACGCACACATACGTGGACACACACGCACACACACACACACAGAGAGTCTCTATCTCACTCTTTTCAGCTCTGTAATCTTTCCATTAAGCACAGAGCAAACATTAGTCTCTATAGGGCTGAAAATCCATACAACACTGCCTTTTTAAAGAAATCGTTTAACTGTCAAGCCCTGGGTAAACACACACACTCACACACACTCACACAGTGCCACCGCCAATAGAATATGATAGAAGGACTGAATGGAATAGTAGTTTGTACCAAGACAGGAACGCCCAAGAGTGTGTGTGTGTGTGTGTGTGTGTGTGTGGTTTTGGGAAAGTTGACCTCATCCCAGTTCCAATTCCACTTCTCCATCTTCGTTTCCAAAAACCAAAAGGTCACCTTTCCCACTAAAAAATAAGACACTTATAAACAACTCTATGGGGGGAAAAAAGTGAATATATTATATACACATTTGACACAAAAACTACAGATATTTCCATTGCAAAGTGTGCAAATATAACTGGGTTGTGAAACTGTGGCTGTGTGTAAAGGATATGGGAGCAGTGATTAGCCAGAGGAAATATCCACTCCCACAACATCAGCCTGATGTATTGAAATGGGAAATGGCTTTATCATTGTTACTACATCATGCGGTTGATTTCGCTAAAGAAAGCAGAAAGGGAAAGAGCTAAGAGTCCCACACTGAGCAAGCTGTAACCAGACATGCGGAAGTTGTGATGCTCTTATGAGCCCCTCGGGTGATTGGAGGGGAGGATCTCACAAACAGCGTTAAAGGAATACTTCCCACGAAATGATCATTTGTATATCAATTACTCACCCCGGGTTACCTTCAGTTCTTAAAGAAAAAAACGTTGTTTCTCTCGTATGCCTCCACCATGAACGAAGAATTAAAAAAAAAAAATGGAAAACATTTGTGATGAATTAAAGTGCGCATACAATTATATTGCACGAGTTGTGTGTGAGTTTGGAAGCAGATAGCTTTGCTGTTGTTAAACGCGTCCCCCATTTACTTCAGTTCGTCAAGACTTTTCTACGATTTTGGGTTCTTTGCTTACCGTGGAGGCATGCAAATAAAACTTACGTTTTCTTCAAGAATTCAAGGTAACACGGGGTGAGTGATTGACATACAAATGATCATTTTGGGAGGGAAGTATTCCTTTAAAGGTGGCTGGAGGCGTTCACCAGACATTTAAGCTCTGAAGCAGCATTTGCCATATATTCAGAGGTGTTTCTAATATTTCTTTTCATGAAAATTGTCAATAAATTGAGTTGGCATCTACTTTTTAACACATAGGGTTCTTAAAAACTTGTTTTACTCACCATCGTGCGTTATATTCAAAAGTGAAGTGCTTTCTGTGCATGCCGCCTCAGTCACTGGTATGTTTTCGATTACAAAGCCATTCTTGGCAAAATCCTACTTACTTGTCTTCTCCTTTAAACGTGAAATATGGAGGTCACAATCTTCCTTCTCTGAATATTTCGGGATTTATTGTTCCCAAAGACCAAACTGAATTGGGAAAGAAAGCTTTTAGATGTGCTGCACCTACTTCATGGTATAAGTTACAGCCTGATCTTAAACTACAAAACATGGTAACCCTGAACTCTGTTGTCTGTATGGAAATGTTTTATCTGATCGTTTTTAATGTTAGTAAAAATCTATGTGTGTCTATTATTTATTTTTTTTAATTGTGGGAGCTCTGTGCCGTTATTCTCGGCCAGGTCTCCTTTGTAAAAGATCCAAGATCTCATGAGACTAACCCGGTTGGATAAAGGCTAAATAAAAGAAATAAATAAAACCATGTATGTAAATAAAACATCAGAAACATCTCTCAATATAACGTAGTCCAGAACAAAACCACTTTTAACTACGACCTCAATAATAAACATATAGCTGAATTTACCTTAACGACTTAAACTTTGTTAAAAGGTAGAATTTATGCCAGTTGTTGTATTGAAATTGCAATAAATTGTATAAATGTTCCCTAATAAAGTGGACACTGAGTCCATCTCTGTGTTGCAAGACCAACAGCAACACTTTAAGCAGTTTACACATATTAAATACAGCTGTGGAGCTGTATTCATTACTCTAAATATAGATTTTCATCAGAAATCCGCAGTAATATCTTGTGTGCCTGTAATGCATTTTTTATGTCCTTTGATACAACAAAGATCACAAACACTGTCATGTGAAATTAAGTGTCACATGATGGACCCCTTGTGGCCTCCTCACACAGACCTTCTGCACAAAGACCTTTTGTAGTGGGATGAAATGATTCATTTATGATTTATTAAAGTTATACAGGCACATATTTCATCCTGTGAAAGTAAAGGTAAAAACTGAGAAGCAGTGAGGAAATATACAAGTGATGTGACATGCCACAATTAAAATAAAATAACTCTCTCTCTCAGACTCACACACACACACACACACACACTTTAGATAGTCTCTTTGGTACATGCAATAGCATGCTACACATACTATTTCAGCTGTCTGAATAGAGAAAGTAACTGTCGTAGTTGTTATGGGAAGCATTAAGACAGGAAACCCTCACCGACTCTCATTAAATAAGGTTTTCAATTGTGGCATTGTATTTAAGCTACTTAAGGTTGCCAATCATGTATTTTCAACGGAAATCTTTATAAGATCTAACTTATAGCTGCCAATAGTCTAACAAGGGAAGATCCAGAGGAACAAAGCTGGTTGTTTCTAACAGAGCATTTGAGGGGACAAACATTTATTCTGTTTTCTTGCCGGCAGTCAGCTTGTCGGCGTGGAAAGCGAAGGTCTGGGACACAATCAGAGGGAAGACCAGAGAGGCATCTGCATACACCTGGGAACAGAGAAGGGAACAGTGTACCACTTTTCTGTAATGTTGCTGTGTGTGTGGTGTGTTGTACAGTTACGACACTGAACTGATGAAAGTCCCTGCTTTTCATATTTATGTTTTTGTGCTTTGATCAGACACTTTGAAGACACTGCCACCTTGAGGCGAAAGCTGTCAGAAACACACTTTTTCTTTCCTGCTTTAAGTATCCAGCGAGCCTCGCCCAGGGACTAGTTCTGATGTGCTATAAACTTATTTCCAAATACAATTGTTCAAAATAAAAAGCAAAAACTGAAAGCAGATAACGTATGTCAGCTGTAGGTTATATCTAAATGGAGGTTAATACTATTCGTCATGGATGCTCTGCCTATTTTACATTTATACATACTATATTATATATTTTCTTAAACGTGTTATATGAACAGCTACTGACATATAACCCAATTTCTAGTGAAGTGGTTTTCAAATGTGTCACACTGGCATAATGGTGCCTCAGAGTCACTGCATGTTTTATGAGAGTTTAAAAGATTTTTCAACTGAAACATCAACAGTTAGTCTTAATGCCACTTAATGTCAGCCAATCACGAATCAAAGAGCAATGATCGACATCTCAAAACAGTTCAGGTGCGTATAGGAGCTGCCCAAAGACATCTAGGTAATATATTAAATAACTAAGTAAAGCAGAAGGGAAGACATATGTTGACCTTAGTCTTGGTCTTGTCATGGCCTATAGTGCCAGTATAAATATGGTTACCTTCACAGGTTTGGCATCTGCTCTGATCTTGCCCCAGGACACGGCCTCATCGGGTCTGGCCCCAGAGTCAGAGCCATCAAACTCCTGACCCGTGTTCACAAACACGGCATGCTCAGCTCCGTTTCTCTGGAAGGAGCCAGAGGAGAGACAGCGGAAAGGTCAGAAAAGGAACTGGTTTTGCATGTTGTTGAAACGTCCATCTATAAGTAGATATTGCTATCCACGACAATATGTTTCTTAACTAATTATAGTTTTGCACAATTCTACCCACAATGTTCATAGCCAGTAGTGGAGGAAGTATTCAGATAATTTATTTTTACAATTAGCAATACTGCTGTATAAAAATACATGACTAGTAAAAGTCCTGAATTGAAGTCACGTATATGGGTTTAAATTATCAAAAATTAAAGAACTCGTAATTCAGAAAAATATGTAAGAATTAAGCATTTTACTGTCATTTTATTTTATATAGCTACTATGGTGTAGTTTAATATTTAACAATGCATCTTACTTTATAAAGATCATGTCAGTTTAAAAAAAATATCAATACATCAGTATCGCGATATTATGTTTCGTGATACTGTATCGATTTAAAAAAACAGCGATTTTTTATTACAGTTTACACGCAAAGATTTGAGGCAGACAATGGTTCAAATTGGCACAAAAAAGAAGTGCTATGATGTGGGAAGTTACAGAGACTGTAATAAATGCAAATGCACATCCCACTGCTCTGATTGCATAAAAAGTTTTTTTCTCAGATTTTATGCATATGGCAGTGTGTTCTTCATTCTATAACTGGTTTCCTAAAATTTGTTTTTTTATTCAAAATTGCACAGTATTTGAGTAACTGCACAGCTGCATTGCACCACTCTACCAACTCAATTTCTTTGCAGAATTGTGTATAAAAGCTGATGTGATAAGATAAGATAGAACTTTATTCATTAATTTATTAAGTGTGAAGTCACGTACGAGTACCAGAAGGTATGAAATAAAGATCACATGACGTTAGTTACCATAAGATTAGCATTGGATATGTGATGTTTGACCAGACCTCCTCCCAGGATGATCATTCCCGTCCTTTTGGCAAACACCGCCTGGCCATTCATCCTGCGAATATCTGAAATAAAGTCCACATACGTGATATGACCAACTTATAACACTTCGGACAGCTGCGGTGATCCTTTTCTGTTAGCAGCGATGTTGCTGTTACCTTCCACTATGTCCAAAACCAAGCCAGGGTTCTTAAAAGAGTGGAAGTAGAGCATGTCCCCCAGAGAGCCGTCTGTCAGAGCGGGACTGAACACGGGAATGTTATTCTGAAACAGAATATAATACAGCACATTTACTGACGGAAAAATACACTGTACGTACAAGGTAAACAGAGGCAGTTGAAGCAGGATGCGAGGAGTAACAACGCAGAACTACAGCAAGTGTCATCAATCATCCCATAATGGTTTTCCAGTTCAATGATGTCCCTAGTGCCAACAAGCTCACCAACCTCCAAACAAACGCAGCAATTTGTGCCTTGATTTTGTTTTTCCTGTCTTTTTGGTTCTCTTATTATGCGATACATTACCACTGTAAAACAGGACTCACCTTGTACGCCCAGTAGTAGACAGAGTCAGTATTATTGATCTCCTTGCCAAGCCGATGAATCATTTTTGAGGGAGTCCAACGGGTGCCCTAAAATAAAATAAAATAAAATAAAATAAAAGGGGAAAATATTACACGATATAGACAATATTATAAAATAGAGTGGTGTTACATCATATTAAACTGAATATCTTTGGGTTTTGGACTGACAATTTTAAGATATCACTTTGGACTTTGAGGAACCGGGATGGACATTTTTCATTCTTTTCTGCCATTTTTTTTTTTTTTTTAGATCAAACGATTCATCGAGAAATAAAATCGGTAGATTTATCGCTAATGAAAATAATCATTAGTTGCAGCCCTAATATAAAAGCAGATTTTGGAACTTTGTGGATAATGTGTGTTTTATGTAAGGATATCAGACTAACAAATAAGGCTATTTCATAAAACTGGGTGCAACAGACAAACAATGTGCAAATAAGAGAGACCCACCTCTGTTTTCTGCTCCAACAGCAACTGGTCCAGGATGGGCATCAGCCAGTCTTCAAACTTACAGTAGTTGTCATTGGGCACCAACAGATTCCCTATCCTACATCCAGCGAGGACAGAGGAGGAGGGAGAGGTGAAGGGGATTAACAGGGACCAGACATAAAGAAGCAAATTAGGGAACCTGATAAACGTATAAGATAAGACTTCTAAAGACGAGTATGTGCCTGCAAAACCCCCGTATCATGTCCTTTGTCTTTATGAGTATACAGCACATATGCTATTCCCGATGTTATGGTGACATACTCGGTGTAAAATGCCACCTTTATGGCAGGCACCCTGATCAGCATCATTCTGAGGATGTGAATGCGAGAGGTGTTGTGTATCAGTAGTTGCCAACCTATTGATGCCCCTCAGACGGAGGTCCTTGCCAGGCAAGCTGAAATCTCCCAAGTAAGTGTCAGCCATACACTTGATGAAATCCTCCTCTATGCCTCCAGCTGTGGTTACAATCACATCCACCTAACACAGAGTGACAAGGCAGATTTGGATAAACTAGTCCCCATGTTAAATTTGTCAAGTTGTTCAGATGTTCCCTGTGATGTAATTATGACGAGTTTATAAATGTGTACCATTTTGTGCTGTGCCAGGTAGCGGATGCTCTCTCTGACTCCGGAGCTTATGAGGTTGGAGGTGTAACCCAGGAAGATGGTGCAGCCCGATTTGCTACGGTATTCATCGTGCTCTTTTCCTTCACCCTCCTCCACTGGCTCAAGACGCTTCTCTATCTGTGAGTGCGGAGTCATTAGACAACAATGGTCAACATTACATATGATCATACTTATCATATGCTACTAAATCTGTATAACTTCAAATGGTTGGCTCACCCAAATTAAAACATTTACCAAAAACATGTATCTCTTCTTTTTATTTAGCTATGAAGATCGTTTCGGTTTCATGTGACCAGGTTTTAAAATGTCTGTCTGAGATTTCTGCCTCCACCGGTACAATGGAGGCGGATGGAATTTAGTTTGTTGTGCTTACAACACTGACATATTACTTAACTACTACTAAAAAAATATCTCCTTTGCTACACAGCCATTCCTCTCACCATTAGGTTAATCTCCTGGATGGCCAAACCCAAGCTGGAGGCCTGGAAGCCCGTGCTGATGTAGGAATTCATCACTGCCTGGAGATCAACACCCTGGTTGAAGTCGTAGCCTCTGATCTTTTGCATGTTCTCTGGGAGGTCGCAACTGGGCTTAAGGACAGCCTCCATGGCAACAGAAGGGGCATGGTCCGTCATCTTTTCTGCAAAAACAAAAAGAACATGTTAGTGACGTGGTTGTCAAGTAAAAATGGATGTCATTTCTTCAGTCTGTGGTGACAGGTAGCAGCTCTGCTCTGACTGACAGGTACAGGGAAACTGAACTATGACTGAGCTTCACAGCTGTTGAGCAACATGTGTCTAACAACTGAAAAGGAGATTGTAAAGCCATCTTAAAATACTCAAAATTCATGAAAGTTTTCTAAAAACATACTGAAGTACAGGCGCTCCAGAAGAGCTCTGACAATGGCACATCAACAGAGAGGATTCAGAGGCATTCAGGGGGGTGTTAAGTATGGTTTTATTTTTGGTTAATTTAACACAACTGGAATACGTTCATGAATATCCAGTTACACCAGTCTGATCTTCATGCAGGTTGGAGAGCAGCCTCCTAAAACAAACCATTTGTTTACTGCATTGTTAGTGCAAGTTGTGTTCAGTGTATGATATGTAAATCATTCAGACTCCTTCACCTTCAGTTCTCTTTCTGTTATAGCTTTACTTTTTTTATTAACTTGATTTACACACAATAACCCATAATATTATTTTGCAAACGTATCAAAAGCTGAGGTCCCTCACTGACGGATTGAGGCTCGTTATTCAGGCAGTGTGGTATGATGCTAGCTAGCAGACAAGCTAACTGTCCGCTAGATGTGTCCGATCGACTGACTTTAATCGAAGATATAGATGAAAACATACCTGTTCTTGAAGAGACGTCAGTTAAATAAGATGGTTGTGTAGTAATCGACTGTCATCGGACACAACTTGACGTTCAAAGATTGCATGGAAACACATCGGTCGCCTACAAGCAAGCAAGCTCCGCCTACGGAAAGTGCGAAGCGACAAACATGACCAAACTGTATTTCTGTGCAAATAGTCCCAAACAGTCAAACTATAGTCGAAGATGCTTTATTCTCTTTTCTATTCTAAACTGCCTCTGCTATAGCCTACATAGTACATCAATTATTTTATGATTATACGCTTATAATCAGTTTTATTTTCTATTTATTTTATTTTCCTTATTCAGTTTTATTTAATAATTAAACATTCAACTTAAGGATGGCCTGAAGAAGTATGCCATACTTAAATCCTTTGTATTTAAGTGTTAATACCATAATTGATTTAATCCGTTAAAAATAGAAATTTACATAAAGTTATCCAGTATTATTTAAATAAAGAAAATTGTAATCTGTATAATGTAAAATGTATCGAATATAACATTAGTCATTGTGATCTGGTTTCTGTCACAGCTTTACATTATTGTACAAACCTGCACCTTGTAGGCTACTTAAACTAGACAAAGGTGGTTTAAATAATTATATGTACAGCAACTTGTTTTAACTTTAGCATTGCATAACATTATACAAGATCATTATGTGATTTGCAAGTAAAATGTCACTCACAACGTAACTAGAAACTGTAACTGCATTACAATATTTCCAGTAAATTCCATAACAATGGAAACACATTTAACTATATGAATACACTTCAAATAGCCCACATTTCATTATTGCATTGCATTTACAGTCAGCTACACCTTTTAAAAAAATAAAATAATAAAAACACAGCAAACACACATATTGTAGTTTAAAGGCAGCAAGCATAGCATAGAATAATGCCTAAGCCAATAATCTTTTCATCAGTGGTGGCTGTGAAGTGATGTGTGATGTTTGTGACATTTCCAACACTGTGCTGCATGACCTTTCATATCACAGAGCCTTTGAACGGCCCCCAACAGTGAATAAAAAGGGGGTACAGTACAGGTGAGGAAGGAAAGCCAGGAGCTTCTCTAACCAGACTTCTGCACAACCTGTGCCGACTCTTTGGATTTGGGTAAAATATTGCTCCAAATAATTTTCCTGCTGCTCCTTTTTGGTTTTTAAGAAGGTCCAGATAGCAGGATTTTTGCTGAGTCTTGATACTGAAGCAATGTCAGGAAAGACGTGCAGCAGCAGCAGCAGCAGCGTTATTCAGGCACAAAAACTGGTGGATCAACTTCGGGTGGAGGCAAGCATGGAGAGAATAAAGGTATGCAAGAATCTGATAATAAATACATGCATGCTAGCTTCATCTTAACTAGGTTAAAAAAAAGTATTCTGAAGACTTAATTTAAGTATACTTAGTATACTCATGATTAATGTACTAAGTGTGCTATTTCTGGTGTACTAACAATGTACTTATGTTAATGCTATATCATGGTTACTAAAGGTATACTAAAACACAATTAAGTATACTTGACTGTACTACTTTGAGACCCCATTAAGATGCACTTAAATATACCGTAATTTCCGGACTATTCAGCGCATCTGAATGTCAGATGCGCTGAATTTTTAAAAAATATGTATTTTGTACATAAATAAGCCGCACATGTCTATAAGCCGCAGGTGCCTAGCGGTACATTGAAACAAATGAACTTTACACAGGCTTTAACGAAACACGGCTTGGAACAAAAATAAATAGGCTTTTAAACGCCTTCAACTTGAAAGCTGCATCATATGCCTTTCTCCGTGTCTGATGAGGGTGACAACATGATTACCGTAATCAGAATCATGACCATTCATAATGTCCGCTGTTCATAATGTCCGCTGTTCATAATGTCCACTGCTGAAGACATTCCAAGAACTAATAATGCAATTGAAGGTTGGCATAATGTTTTTAAAGGTTCATTTGGTACACTGAATGAAACACCGAGAAATTTCGTAAAAAAGTTAATTACCGCAATGAATGGGAAGTTTGAGCGCGCTCGATTTACGTCACATTATGCGACGGTGCTCAGTTTTTTGGCGACATGAAGCTTGTGAAAGTGGGAAAAATCCAACTTAAGTACAACTTTTCTGAACTAATCAGTACTTCTAAAAAATACACTTTATTCCAACTTTAAGTGTATTTCTATCATATTTTGGGGGAACTTGTCATTCCAAATTCTAATAAAATTATATTTTAAATGCCTTATCCATACATATTGATTACTTTATAAATATATTTCATATATATTCTAAGTGTATTCATAGTTAATACATTTTATTTATATTTAAAAAGTACAGCATTAGTAAAAAAAAAAAAAAAAAATTTAAAAAAAGAAAGAAAAATATGTACTGTGGTATATTTAGGTGCATCTTTATGGTGTCTCAAAATAGTAGTGAAGTTAACGAAAATAGCACACTTTTAATACATTTATCATGTGCGCATGGAAGGATACTTATACTTAAATTGTGTACTTTTACCTGGGTAAACCCTCCTCGCTATTATTAACAATGTTGAATACTTTTGACATGATTATTTCACTATTAAAATGCCTCAAATCCTGTGAAATCCCACCCTGCCCACCTTTATCTCAGCAGATCTCCCTGACAGCAGCAGACTTGGTCCGGTACTGTCAGGATCACAGGCGCAGTGACCCTCTGCTCACCGGCATCGCTGCATCGTCCAATCCTTTCAAAGATAAGAAGACCTGTGTGCTGCTTTGACAGCTCTGAGCAGAGATGAGCTCCACATAACAGACTGCCAGACGGAGTGCAACCACAGATCTTCTGCTGTCCAATGTGTTCAAGATAAACCTTCTAGTATGGTGATTAATCTGTTGCCACTGAGATAACAATTACACTGTACACTGTTACACTTTTTCTTAAGCATCTCATTTGAAACAATGCATTTTAAGCCTAAATTAAAGACAGCACTGGGCATAGGTGTGTAGGAAATGTGAAAAGTACAGATAATGGTTTTGCATTTGTAAATAGTTTCATGTTTTTTTTTTCACTTAAAAGGCTTTATTTATTGTTACTGCTTTACATACCACAATTAATTAATGTATCCCTTAAAAGGTTTGACCTCAACCTTTAAATAGTAAGGAATTACATGAGTAACTTGACTCAGGACTCAATTAAACAATTAGAAATTGTAATAGCTGCTTTGTTCAAACATTTAGCACAAAGCTGTTACATCAGAACTCCCCAAAGGGCAGAAAACACATCCAGCCAATAATTCAGACATTAGATTTTCAGGCCATTTAATGCTACCTTCTTCTATGTGTTTTAATGAATCAAGTATTGTGCAAATCATTTATAGTTAAATTCAGCCAAGTTTTTGATTAAATAGTTAGACATTTTTTAACCACACAGACATACATAGACACACACAGACCGACAGACACTATGAATTAGCACTGAAAATGTGTTCAAATAAAAAGCTTTACAAATACAATCGCTGTGTCACAGAGGTTTTGGATACTAGTGTTTTACTGTACATGACAAGCAACTAATGCTTTTGGTACAATTGCAGTTACTGTAATGGATTCAGGGAATTTTTGAGCATGTAAATACTATAAACTAGACGACACGCTGTTTGAACAATTAAAAGAGAGAAAAACTTCTTCAAACGCAATGTCTTTGAAAGCTTTGAGCACTGTCCCAAAATGGTAAATAAGTACATCAGACAAATATTACCTGTTAACACGTTTCCTATGTTCACAAATGTGTTTTGTTTGTTTGCAGAAAAATCTCTCAGCAGGATTAAACAAGGAATTAAAAAAAAACGGTTGAGGGCCTTTGGGTGAACCAAAAAAAGTGGCCTGAACCTTCCCTCCATCATATAACAAAATCAACACAAGACGAAAGAAAAATGAATTATGCATTACAGCTAAATTAAACAACTGGGAGTGAATATTTCCAACAAAATTTGTGTGCATATGCACAACACAGGGTTCAAATGTCTTCATTTCCAGTCCCAACTTCTCGTGTTCATTTGTTACGTTACTACTTACATCTGTCTTGATATATCCAGCCAGCCAGCTTGCTTTCTTTTAATAGTCTTGTGTACTTGTTGTAAATTCCAAAATGCTAAAAGACCAACATGGTGTTATGTAGGCTGCAGATCTCGTCTCCACCTGCTTTCAAGTCTTGCCACATAGTCTACAGGTCTTGCTCTTTTATTTTCTGGGCCTCCAGACTTCCACACACACATCCCCTGAGGCTACAGCGAGGACTCCAGCCTCCACACTCAGCTGACAGTTGAAGACAGACAGGTGGAGTAACGGCGAGAGAGTAAAGACATAGGGAGAAAAAACATTTCAGGAATGAGAACGAGCCTGAATTAATTTACATAGAAAAACTAGACACACAGTTCATACTGTATTGATTATGACTTTGTGCTTCTTTCTTCTTCCCAAAAAGATCAAATACTTAATTTGCTCTTACGTTACAGGCCTCTCATTAAATCAAAAAAGGACCTTTATATAATTTAAGCTAGAATATCATTTTCAGAGGTAAACATTTTTCACTACTAACCCCATTGACTCCAGCTTGGTGACGCATCGTGCATAATGTCCTTGGAGGAGCACAAGGGATATGCACCTGCAATACAGACAAGAAATTCATTCATTCATTCAACCTTTATTTATACTCAAGAAATCATTGAGGGGCGACCCTCATATACAATGATATCAAGTCAATTACAAAATAAATTAAAAAAGGAAAACCAAAATAATAGACAGAAAAAAGGCAATACCATCATAAAAGAATAAAAGCCATCAAAAGTAAGGGAAGAGGCAGTTATGTAAAACAATTACTAGTAGAGGTTGGGAAGTTTAAGATAAGATTTCTAAAATGTCCAAAAACTGAATCGATTTTAAGGATCTTCTGTAATTTGTTTCTGGAGTCAGGTGCACTAAAATTGAAAGCAGTTTTTTCCAGCTCGTAGAATAAAAAAAAACTTAAGACTGTTCAGTAGCAGACTTAAACAGGCAAAGTAACAAGAAATGTGCCTTATCCTACCTTAACAGTGCGATCGGATGAACAGGTGTAGAGGCTTCCAGGGGACTTGTGGATGCCAGTGACCAGAGCTGTGTGTCCCACATCAAACTGGGACAAGGGTTTTACGGTCCCCGTCTGCATGGAAAAGGAGTGCAGCATGCCACTGTTGTCTCCTGCCCATACTTCACAGCCACTGTAGCTCATGGACAGCAGGTAAGAGCTCAGCTAGTTAAAAAAACAAAAAGGGGGTTGGTTTGAGTTAGTCTTGGTTTACAGGTGCATCTGGGGATAGATGCACACAAACAGAAACTTAACAGAAAAAATCTTGATCAATTGAAGTAAATGGGGGCCACGTTTAACAACAGCTAAAACGACATTAAAATATCATTTTACAAACTCTCACACAACTTGTGCAGTATAATCCAAGTCTCATTTATCAAGTCGTATGCACACTACTTCCCACACATGCGTTTTCACTATAACCTTACCATTTAAAACACTTTGGACTCGCGCAGACAAGAAGTGTGGCTGCGTAAGCGCGAGACTGTTTATACGGAAGTGTTTTAAATAGTTTTAGCGTAGTAGTATCGAAGTTGTGAGCATACGACTGGATAATTTTTGATGATTTTTCTGTTGTTAAACGCGACCCCCATTTACTTCAATTCATCAAGACTTTTCTCTGGTTTTGGATTTGTCATGGAGAAAAACTTGGTTTCATTCAAGAATTCAAGGTAACAAGGGGTGAGTAATTGATGTATAAATAATTTTGTGGGTGAAGTATTCCATTAAGAAACCACACGTGCGTCTGTGTGTTTGTGTTTACCCGAAGCTTCTTCAAGCCCTTGCATGCCCTACGGTCATAGACAGCCACAGTGCAGTCTTTACTCCCAGAGATGATGTACTTGTCATCAGCAGCTAGGCACATCACAGCGTTACCATGGAGACGGAGGCTTTTCACCAGAGGTTCAGCAGCTGTAGACAAAATGATATCATAAATTAGCTCAGAAACTACGTGATCTGCACTCAATAATTTATTTGATATCTAATTGCTATTGAAAATAAAATGTTTAAGTGTGTAAGGATATTGATTTTTAAAACATTTTTAAAAAACTGATGACCTTTGATTGCACTTTATGCACATGCTGCCGTTAAATTTAAATGAAAGTTATATGCTGAACCCTCTCACCTCTTGTGTCATACATGCTGATCCTCTTGTCAAATGTACCAGCCAGCAATACATCTGTCTGACAGGACAAGCAGAGGACAGCGGCCCCAGCCCTGATCAGGCCCCTCTCTGCACCACCTGCCTGTAGGTCCCACAGCCTCACTGTGCTGTCGAAGCCCCCTGAGGCCAGCAGAGGTCCCTGAGATGCCAGGCACCAGACCCAGCCTCGATGAGTGCTGAAGTCACCCTGCCCTCCCAGTGTGTGTAGCAGCGTGCCACCAGAGCCTGCCTTTAGATCCCACAGTTTAACATTCCAGTCTCTGGAGCCTGTGGCGCAAACCGCCCCCTCTCCCCCCACAAGGAGGACGGAGTTGACCTGGGCAATGTGGCCTGAACAGAGGGTGGTGCACTCCAGCGCTGGGGGTGGGCTAGGACTTCTGGGGGGTTGATGTTGCTCCACCTTTACCTGTCTTCCATTACCCAGATTCCTGGAGTCTGCCAAGTTCTCCTGGTGATTTAGAACATCAACTAGCCCCTCATTAGCATCGAACACCATCCTGTGGTTCCTTTCTTCTACCATTAGTGCTGCTGGATCATCGTCCAGTCTCTCTTCCAACTCCTCTCTCAATCTCGCCAGTTGGTCCCCACCTACGATGGGCTGCATTTCATCATCCTCACCGTCCATTGCCACTTCCATTCCTTCATCAACACCATACGCAACCTCCTGCGCTCCCACTCCCACCCCTTCTACCTCATCCTCTCTACCATCTTCCTGTCCTTCTACAACTGGTTCCCCATCCTGCCCTTTTCCTTGCTGCTGCCTCACTTGTTCCCTTTCCTCCTCATCCTCTTGGGTCTGTCTGGCCACGACATGAGCTTGGCCTGTCCAGCAGGTTATCAGTTGTTCCATCTCCAGGCAAGCAGAGGGCCAGTCAAAGTCTTCCCTTGGCCCCACTGGAAAGCCAGCTCGGGATCCTATTAGTCTGTGTGCCCGGAGCTGCCAAGCGGTGGTGTCCTTACCGACATTGCCCAATGCATGACAGACCTAAAAAGAGGAGGAAGAGGCAATATTTTCAATATCTGCTAGAGTGATGAAGCCGTAAAGGTTCCCTGTGGAGGTTCTGACCTCCAATAGCGATATGTAGCAGTTTTTTTTTTTAACAAGTTTGTTTGCTCTGTGCACGTTTGAGGATACACGTGCGGAAGGATACACATTCCTGCCAATAGTTTTTAAACTTTTCCACTAATCTACATGTGGCAGTAACATGTCAAGAAACACTGCAATGTGGCAACAAAGGTTGGGAAGAAGACTGCTCGTTAATGAACATGAATGTAAACAATGCAGGATCCAAAATAATTAGCTTGGATAACAGCTTTGCAGATGTTTTATGACGAAGGAAATGCACTCAACCGATTTGTTAGACCTCAAGGATAAACACAATGCATGTTGAGTAATACTTAAGGTTACCATAACATTTGCATGTTTGCATAAAACTCCACAAGACACCTTTAAATAAAACATGCTGATTCTGTGAAACTATACTTCCTATTTCGTGTTTTATCTGTCAAGCAAAAACACACAAAGGGAACATATGTACAACTTTGAGAGTGTACAGTGAAACAGGTAAATATATCACATTGTGATAGAGTAATATTGTGATTGAACAACACAAGTTAGTCTAGAAAAACATGTTCAAAAGGATTTTCATGGAAGTGATTAAACTAACCTTTGGCAGCACAGTGATGACACACTGAGCAGGAAGGTGTGAGGCAATGTGGCTCACCATCTCCCATGGTAATGACAACAAGCCGCTGGCCTCAGCAGAAGGTGAGGGGCTGACATCTGATGAGGATCGGGGACCAGCAGGCAGAAGACTGGAAAGAATATATAGATCAACGAGACTTGCTATTTTCCACGTGTAACATGAACAGCCAGCGTGAAAGAAAGTCTCACCCGTGCAGGTCAGGCCCAGAAGCTTCAATACCGGGAGATTTCACCGGGTCAGGAGATGGTCCAGCCAGGTCACCGTGTGTCCCTGCCTCCGGTTCATACCGGTTAACCCTGACCTCAGACATCACCTTCTTTCCTCTCTGCACAAGACCACTTCTCATACACTGTAAGCCAGCATTACTTTAAACTAACGTATTGTCGGCTGTATGCGTCTTAATACGTAAGACCTCAAATATTGTGACAGTGAAACTTGACAAGTGTTAGCTTTTTAGGTTAGCTTAGCGTACGCTCTGTAGGTAACGTTACAATTCAGAGATACAATGCTTGAAGAAAGCTGTAGCTACCCGTGAACGCAATCCTTCTCGGTGTGGCCAGATGGCTGTATCTGCAACAGATGTATGTTGAACACCAAACAAACTGTCGTAACGTTAACTACGACAGCAGGTTGACGTTAGCTTCAAGTGCTGCTCTGTTATTGATAACAAGTCCAGCCGTTGACAATGCCACCCGCCAACTAAATGTAACAAAATGGTGACCACTGTCCGTAAAGTTATATAAACCAAAGTATGACTGAAATCTCATGTAATGCAGGAATATCAACTGTTGTCAAGACGAACTCCTGGCCCAACTTCAAAAACATCCTAAACACCACTTCCGGTTCCGGTCTCACTTCTCTCATCTGTTTTTTTTCTCATATTATATTTAAATGTAAGACTCCTTGTTAATGTTATGATTGCAATAATACATTTTTAAATTAAGAATACCCAGGTTTGATTTTTCCTTCAGTAGTATCATTTGCCATGTTGGTGGAAACAAAGCAGAATTTAAAGTGGCAATAGACATGGTTTTCATTATTATTATTATGAAGTAAATGTTGATTGCACAATGTAATGGCTGTCGAATAATGACACCATCCGTGTTTAGATTGGTTCCATGTAAGCCACTTTAACTATGTAATTCTAACAGGTACGATCTCCAGGTTAAGGATTGCACTTTAATATTCAAATTTCTTTTCAGGCCCAAAAAGGCCTTAGGTTTGCACAGATAATGTTTTTGGTAATTAACTTTTTCTTTTCTTTGAAGTCTTGTTTTTGTCACATACTGTATTCTAAGTGAAGTGGCAAATATAATCTGATTACATTTTAAGGTTTGCACTGTGGAATATGACCCATTTCGATTGAAGCTTTTTATTGTGAAATGTCTGGCTGTCTCTTGAAATGGAACATGAGCTTGATCTCTCTCACCATATCTCCCACAGACACACATAGTACTGTTTCGACTTCACAACAGGTAAGTCAAATGATAATGTCAGTTTATTTTAGATTGTGAGCTAATTATAGACATTTGAAGTAGTGTGACATTAATCTAGACAGGCAAACGTGAGTTGTTTTTGGTAGTTTGTGTTTGTATTTTATAATATGTTCTCAAACAATCATACACACAGCGAAACAAAACAAAATCATGTACATGTACATTAGAAATTCACACAAACTCTCTTCAGTAAAGTCATAAGCTGTTCAAAAGCCAAATTACAGAAGAAGAAACGGGACAAGAAAATTATGTTAGTGTTTCTTATAGATTATAGGAAACATCTATTTACTCGTTTTTCTTGCCAGCTGTCATTTTATTAGCATGAACTGCAAAGGTCTCTGCCACCAATAAGGGAACAATGATGGAAGCATCTGCAAACACCTAGAAAAACAGAAATACGAAGCTGCGTATTAAAACACCGGATAACAATTCTCAAGAAGAGCGTCTGTAGACCTGTTATAGTGAAGACAGAATAAATTATGTTTGGCATACATACGTACTGCTTTGCTGTACATGGAGATAGGGATTCTTAAAATCGAAATACATTACATTTAATTGCATTTATAGCAAGGATCAAGGATCTATTGGGCCACGGATTATTTGACAAATCAAGAACAGACAATTGAATATCTACATCTCTAACATTAACAATTGAATTAAACTTTGACATTAGTATGCAATACTTGATATCAAATACCTTCACAGGTTTAGCATCTGTTCTGATCTTGCCCCAGGACACAGCCTCATCAGGTCTGGCCCCTGAGTCACAACCATCAAACTCCTGAGCCGTGTTCACATACACCGCGTAATCAGCTCCATCCCTCTGGAAGGAGACAAAGCAATGCATCACTGAGATAACAATTTGCACATCAATGTGGCGGCACTGTGGAAGGCAGCCTTTGGTGCACCCACACTACACTTTCAACTGCATTTTTTCACAGCCTTTTGGAGTATAGGTACAGTACAGCCATGGCAGAAATGTGAAACAAGCCTGGACCTCCAAAATCATTCGAATGAAACAACCGGAAGAGTTACCTAATGTTAGTTTTCTAGTGTTGCTAATGATATCAGCTGTTGTGCTTTTTTAAAACCACTTAGCTGGCAGTGATGGAGGTGTGTCAATAACCAAACAAATTAACCATCGAAGCAATATTTGCTGTGGGACATACATATGGACCAGTTCACCTCCATAAAAGAAAGGTGAATATCTGCAGTGCAGAACAAGTACCAACAATTATTTTGATTGCATGGTTACAGATCTATCTAGATGGGCTGCCAAAATAATTCAGGCCAAAATGCTCCCCTATCTCTCCAACCACCACAAAAAAATATATATATTATTAATGAACTGCTCTGGAAGACTTTTAAAATAAGCTGCACATCCTCTCACCCTTCTGACAGAAAATATATATCCACAAGTACAAAACATATTTTTGGCTGGGGACAAAATCGAAATCAAAAATGCTAAACACTTACCCATGTATTGGCATTGCATGTGTGGTGTTTGGCTACGCCTCCTCCCAGGATGATCATCCCCGTGCTGTTGGCAGCCACTGCAAGGTTGTTCAACTTTGAAACATCTGTAATCAAACGCATTGTGTAAGACCGACTAAAACCACAGAGACAAATTAAGTAAGCACCGATAACGCTTTTTCACCTTCAACTATGTCCACTATCAAGCCGGGGTTCTCAACTGAGAAGAGGTAGAACAAGTCTCCTATAGCGCCGTCCGACAGGGCAGGGCTGAACACCGGGATGTTGTTCTGAAAGAGACACCGGAACTCTGCTCAGTAACAGCGCGATCACTTAACAGTTGCAGCTGTTCCAATATAGCCTGATGTACACCGTGACTCACCTTGTAGGCCCAGTAGCAAACAGATTCAGGGTTGTTGATCTCCTTGCCCAGTCGATGGATCACCTTAGATGGAGTCCAGCGAGTGCCCTGACAGAAGTTGACGTAAATAAATAAATCAAATACGTACGCTAAATGAGAGGGCTAAAAGGAGAATTAGGACATCTCAACTCTGATAATGGATAGAACAGCAAAATAAATTCCTCCTTCATAATGTTTAATAATGGGTGGAAGTCTGCCTTGTAGAGCCAAATGCTAGATTAAGTTTGAATTATTTCAGCCAACTATGTACAGTAGGTATCATAAAAATATATTATTTGTGTTATTTTGAGTATATTTTATGAACTTGCAGCACCAGTCCCTGGCAATTTAGAACCTTTGAGGGGAAGCAGTTCAAACTGGAGTCCACACACCAGAGTGTTTTGCTCCAGCAGCATCTGCTTCAAAATCGGCCTCATCCATTTGTCAAATTTGACATAGTTGTCTTCGGGCATCAGAGTGTTTCCAATCCTGCAGCCAAAGTGACACACAGGTCATCTCATATCGCGAAAGACAAAGAAAAGCAGTAAATCCTTGCAATTGAGAAACTGTAACTATGACATCTTTGTCTTTAATAATCAATTAACAAAAAAAACACGTTTGTTTGATAAATTTCCTGTCAATCCACTTTTTAATTTACATGCGATATTTCTAGTTATGAGGCTGTTAAAGGTGCTCAGCTAGTTCACATCTTTGAAATCATTCTCTATTCAGTTTCCAGCATACTTTGCAAGGGGTCATAGTCTGATTATCCAACATGTTTTCTCACCTGTTCAGGCCTTTTTTAAACAGATCCTTGCCAGGCAGAGAAAAGTCTCCTATGTAAACCGGGCCCAAACACTTGATCAGATCCTCCTCTACACCTCCAGCTGTGGTCGCTAAGACATCCACCTATGCAGAGAAAGAAATATATTGTATTAGGGAACAAATGTAATGTGTAATGTGTTGTTTTGTAGTATAAGACTATACTGTGTATTCCTCAGATTCAAATGTTTTTTTGTGAGGTTGTTTCAATAAGTGCAGTTTGTGGACAAGATAGCACCTAACATTTAAAAATATAGTGGCAAGGGAGAGAGATTATGCTCATTACGCATGATTAGCACTATGGCTTAAATTTACGATTATTTTCATTATTGATTAATGTTCTCAACTAATGCATTATCATTATTATCTTGTGGTGTATAAAACCGCCTTAAAATCAACGGGATTCACTTTAATATCATAGAAGATTACTAAATCCTGGTGCTAAGGCTTTATAGTTTAGCAGAGTTGTACCATTTTGTGTTCTACGAGGTAGCGGATAGTCTCCCTGACTCCACAGCTGATGAGGTTTGAGCTGTAACTCAGGAAGATGGTGCAGCTCCTGAGGCAGGGGCAGGTGGATGAGTCTTCCTCAACAAATTCATTCACCGCTTTCACAGGTTGCTGACGCCTCTCGATCTAGATGTGGAGTGGATTAGAAAGACTGATGAAACTAATGAAAACCTTACATCGACACATTATTGAAGTTTGTCTACGCACTGCCATCAGTAAATAAATGCTTCTTGCAGCATTAAAAATAAAAAATACATTCTAACGGGAAAAAATAATGCAACATGGGCATTTATCGAAGTTTTCCCTGTGTACCGTCAATCTCACCATGTTGTTGATCTCCTGGATAGCCAGGCCAACATTAGTAGCCTGGAAGCCTGTGTTGAAGTAAGACTTCAGCAGGGCGCGGTGGTCCACTCCCTGGTTGAAGTCGTAGCCCTGGACCGTCGGTGTATCCTCTGGTACAGGTACGGTCTTCCTGTCCAGAGACCGAAGTGGTGAATGGATATGGTGTGCCATATTGACTGAAAGAACAATAAGATACAGTCATAAGTTAGTCCTGGAAGTGTGTGTATTAAACATCTATATTTCTTGCCTGTAAATGAGCTATTTCCCAATAAAGAAACTACATGCAGGTTTCTGTATGTCTATGTAGTCAGCACTATAGATAATTCTGAAAAAAGCTGCGGCAACAGTTGTGGTAACAGCTGTAAGCAGAAGTTATTTGAAATGGTCATAACTCCGTGGTCGTGGCTCCCATGAATTGTGTATTTTGATGCACCAACTGCAGGTATTGCTCTAACAGCAAAGTAACTTGTTCTCAAACTGGTTATGAAAGTATGAATGATAATTTTGTTTCAATGCATAATTAACTTGTCATATAAAGACCAAAAACCCAAATCTGCTGAAGGACAATCTGTAACATCAGAAGACCAGTGAGGCTGGAAAAGACAAAATAATATTTTTTTATGACGCCAAATACATGTCTCACAGTGTAAACGGGTGTGAAGTGAACATTTTAAATGCAATATGTAACATACAAATATGACTGTTAGTGTCCATTTGTCAAAATGACTGAGCCCTTATTTAATCACAATTAGTCATCATGTATCACAGTTATTGAAGTATTCACATCCTTTACTTAAAGCCCTGTATTCAAAACTTTACTTTAAAATGACAGTATGACAGTGTTATTAGCACGTGTTTTACTATTAAGTAGTTTATTTATCTTAAGAAGTTGGGGTATTTTCTCAAACCATAAAGGAACACTTGGTCCTTTAGTTTATTGGAAAAAAATTCCATTAAAAATCAACAAATCTGGAGATTCATGGTTTCCACCTGACAGGAAGGGGAGGAAATATTGTAATCTTAAAAAGTACCTAAAGCTGTTAGACAAATTTAGTACTGTAAAAGTACAATATTTGACGAGTAGACGTATAAAGCTGCACAAAGTACTCAAGTACCTCAAATTAGGGCTCTGCCCTAACTGGATAATCCAGCTCAATCAAGTGCATGAGGCCGAAAACTTTTACTGTTAAACCTTCCTAATCTAAACTATTCCGGTTATTCACCTCCATTGGAATAGATTAGAACAGAGATACAATTCAGTGAAAAGTAAATATGCAAGCAAATTTGCTCGAGTAACCACAGTAACCACTACTTATCACGTAAAAATGTATATGTTTTATTTCTATATCTTCAATGGGCATTGTCAAAAAATTGATGGAGCCACACAAACACATCTCCTCAGCTATAAGGGCACACGGAGAGCGCAGATTTCCGCCAGGACCATCTGTCCGCAATGTTCACAAAAGTGAAAAATTATTTGTATATCTGCCACGTAATTTGGATCCGCTCTAAAAAAAAAAAAAAACTTTATGGATTCTTCCGTTGCCCATGCTACTCCCTTCAACCAAGTTTCATGAAAATCTGGCCTGTGTTTTTTCCATAAGCATGCCGACAATCAAACCGTATTAAAAACATAACCTCCTTTGCGAAAGAAGTATGGCTACAATATCTTTATAGTGGGTCAATGAAATAAGGTGACATGACATTTATATATATATTTCAACTCTGGTGTCTGTCATGGAGGTTGTGCATTACCTGTCCAGTTGGCTGACAGAGATCTCTTAAGGATGTCCTTTAGATGTTACTCAGTCCATGCACCTTTCACCAAAGACTTTATAGATGTAGACCTGCTGATGTGGATCTTTATTCAAGGAGGCGGGAAAAGTAGTTTGAGCAGATGGGCAGTCCACAGCTGCTATAGGCTACATACTAGAAACGAAATTTGAGCAAAGTATTTATGTCCGCCCCCAAACAGGTTTCTCCACGTCTGTGATACAAATGCATGAAATAAAAGCTATGTAGCAACATACTGGAAGACTGGAAGCTAGTGAGCGGTCTGCTGACAATGCCAATTGTCAATTGCCAATTGCTATACCAAATATATATAGAAGTAAATAAAAGACCATTCAACTAAGTGGCAGCAGGGTAGTATCAATTGAAGGCCTAAATGCAGGCCATAATAACGTAGGGATGGAGTAAACGGTACAGTTAATTCACAAATCAAATCGACATTAAATGAACAGGCATACAAATGAAACAAGTTGGGGCTACACTGTACTATCAGAGAGGTTAGTGCAGAGTTATGCTCAGAAAAAGGAAATTGTCTCAAAATATGAATGCAAATTATGGCTAAAAGATGTCTATTTTCACTGTTTCCTTACACTTTCCATCCCACCAGGGTGCTATTGTCTTTTTTTTCATTTATTGCCATTACTTTTTGGAATAGATTCTGATGCAGCTGATATTATGCCTTTTCTTTACTTTGCTGTCAAGTGTTTCTATGTTCATTCCATCATTAACCTGATATCTATCACTTCCTTCTTTAAATGTCTCCCTATTGATTTTTTTCCCTATTCATTTTCCCTTGTTTCGCGTTATGGTCAATGAAGTAGTAATATTCATCTTGCACCAGACTGGATAATGATCCCTCCCTATAGTTCCTTCTTGGAACACTGTCCAATCACACACAGTGTTTTCTCCTCTTAACTATAAACTGCTTGGAATCTTGTCCATTAGCAATCAGGCTTCTTGCATAATATTGAATAATTAAAATGCTTAATAGTATCAACCCACACATGCTGAATCTTAACTTGACTGTGCTCTGAATTTGTTTACTTCTTCCCATTTTAAACATACTATATCCAAATGGTGCTCTAAAGCTTTCATAATGACCTGAATCCTTTCCGTTATAAATTTGATCTTATATGTAGCATTTATCAATCCTGCTATAAAAGGTCACACATTTCTTCTTCTCTATTCATGCTTTCCTCTTATCTTCTTTGGTTTTTCCTGTCCTTCCAGCTTCCGCATAGTTATCTTTTGCACCTCCAGCTCTTTTAATACTTACGCCAATAAGCTACACTGTGATTACCTCCCCAGTTACTGCACTTTGGTCTCACTCCCTCTCCAAATTTCCATACTCTTTGTTCTCCGTCTACAACAAGCACGTCTACTCTTTCCTTGGCGCACATGCCCAAACTCCTGACAGTTGAAACACCTCATAGGTTTTGATGTAAATTTCCTAATATTTATATATTAGAAATCCAAATTACACCTCCTTTGGATGCACCTTTTCCTCAAACTCTATCAGGATGAAATCAGTGTCCTTTTTCTCTACTCCCCTTGTCATTGTCTTTACACTCTTCACTGCACTATTCATCACCTTCAGGTTCCCCACTTGCTCCCTCTTACTAACAATGAAGGGAATTCCAGACATTGCTCCTTTGCAACCATTGGACCTGTTCTCCCACTTTTACAACCCCCAGACACTTTGACTTTCCCCAACACTAGTCATCTGCAGTGCCTTCTCAGCCTGTACTTCAGTATAACATCTATTAGCAAGTTTCCATCTACTAAAACTCTCGCTATGTTCCACTTCCCCAACTTGTCTGTGAGGAAGCACCAACTCCTTCACCAACAATTTGCTTAAATGGACTGCATTTATATAGTGCTTTTCCAATCTTTGTGATCACTTAAAGTGCTTTACAACACGTCAGCATTCACACACATTCATACAGAGTCAGAGATTACCATGCAAGGTGCCACATGCTCATCAGAGATAACCATTCACACACACTCACACACACCGGGAGCAATTTGGGGTTCAGTAACTTGCTCAAGGACACTTTGACATGCTGACCGTGGAGGCTGGGGATCGAACCACCGACCCTCCGACTTGTGGACGACCATTCCACCACAGCCGCCCCGCTTAGTCTTTTTGTTATCAAAAGGTAGAATGTTTTTTAGTTGTCCTTTATTTCATTTATGGTTTCAATATCTATTAACAAAGGCAAAGAAACACACTTAGCATTTGAATTACGTTTATTTCAGCTGGAGTCATTATACTGTATGTGCTGCATGAGTAAGCGGGTTCTCACATGTGATTGGTTAAATGATGTGTGATGTAATGGCAGATAATTAAGGTAAATACTGAATGATGTACTAATAATACAGTACAGTATTTATTGGCCAGTTTGAACTGGGAAGGCGGGCCCAATTGCTTTATATTTGACTGGAATGAGAGTGAATGGGGATAGGTTGAAAGAGTCGCACCAGTTCTGTTGTGAGCAGACTGAAGAACGTTTTGTTTCTTTGATTCGTGTTATTCTTTTTTTTTTTGAAAGCTGAAAAATAAAACTCTATTCTCTATAAGTCTATTTTACACGAATCGATTCGGTTCTGTGTCTACTTCCGCCGCTGGCTTAGTTGTTTATTCTGTGTCACGGCCTTACCTTGACGCGAAACAGCCCTTTCTGACAGGGAACTAAAGTTTATCAATGCTCTCTTCAAAGCCACCAAACTCCATTGACAAAAGCAGTACTTTTACTTCGTAGTCCACATGGGTTGCTTTTCTATCGCTGCCACAATCGGTTAGTTTGTTTGTGTTATTGTGTATCTTTGGTGATTCCAAATCAACTAAAGTAAAATGACTGTTTTTGTCAATAGTTTCTAGTGGCTTTGGCGAGAATATAGATAGCGGCTTCAGTTCTACGTGGAAATGGCCTGTCTGACGGCAGAGTGAAGCAGTAAAAATATTCTAAATATAACCATCCATCCATCTTCAACCGCTTATCCAGGGTCGGGTCACGGGGGCAACAACTCCAGCAGGGGGCCCCAAACTTCCTTTTCCCGGG
>CALSBV010010309.1:11488501-11644762 GCA_943590825.1 Bovichtus diacanthus | reverse complement strand
TGTGCGTAGAGGAGAGCCCAACCAGATCTAACTGGTAGCGCTCCGCTACCCGCACAAGCTCCGGCTCTTTCCCCCCCAGAGAGGTGACGTTCCACGTCCCCAGAGCCAGCCTTTGCCGCCCAGGTCTGGTCCGTCAAGGTCCCCCACCTTCACTGCCACCCGTCTGGCAATGTACCCGACCCCAACGGTTCTTCTAAATATAACGTACACTTAAACTGATATTGATTTCTGTAGGTGGGCCACACCAGTGCACTGCTTAGCTTCCATACCCGTACTTCTGTCTGCTTCTCAAAAGTGATGAAAACATAATATTTTTTTAACATGCTCATTCACCAAGTTCTTCCTGTGTAGCACACATCTTACCATGTTGGTGATCTCGTGGACAGCCAAGCCAAAGTTGGTAGCCTAGAAGCCTGTGTTGAGGTAGGACTTCAGCAGGGCGCGGTGGTCCACTCCCTGGTTGAAGTCATAGCCCTGGATCTTTGGTGTGTCCTCTGGTAGGGGGTCAAAGTTTCTATAGATCCCCAGCTATAGAGTGGATATGGCGTGACATATTGTCTGAAAGAACGATAAGATACATTGTCATAAATTAGTCATGAAAGCGTAACTATAAAACATCTAAAGTACATGCACGTCATGTTTACTAACAGAAAAAGGGCCTCGCGAGAACCTTTAATTAGCTACAGCAAAGGTGTTCTAAGTCTAAGACTGAGGGTCTCCCCTAAGACAAAGCATGCAAGGTGCCACCTCACCCCTACTTAGTTTACTTGCTTTGTTTCGCTCAGGTCCTGGATGCCTCGGGGATCATGTTTATATTATCGTTGCTCCATAGACACTCATCAATTGAGCCAAGATGGCCTAATATAGCTATTTGACATAGCTAATTTAAGACACCAATTACACAGAAAAGGCATTTATTTTTATCGGACTCTGGGATGTTCCATAAAACTATTTTAAGTCAAATGTCACAACAATCACTGGCTCTATTTAGACAAAAGGGTGTGGGCCGTGCAAACATGTTTCTAGAAGACCTGGGGAAATACTAAGTTTGGCCTGCAGTTAAGGTGTGACAGTCTGATGTTATCCTTTTATTGCTTGACACAATTCCAAAGCACACATGCAGTAGAACGAGTCTACGGGACACTTTGCCAAAGTATCCAATGGTACTGTGTGTACAACTGCCATTTTTAGATCACATGAAAATCAACAGTGAAAGTACAGATTTTGAAAAATGTTTGTTTATTAAAGGTCTTCCATGTTGTTGTTTTTTTACAATGCATATTTGATATTCAACTTCATATACAGCAAATAGGCTACTTATGCAGCCATTTTCTTATAATTCCATCGGCTACTATTCGTGAGTGGATCTTGCACCTTGAAGACTCAACACTGCCACAGTAGCACGTTTTGCCATGATCTGACAAACACACGCATGCAGTCATAGATGGTAAATGTATAGAAAGAACAGCGTAGTTTCATGTGCCCTATATACAAGCCAAGGGAACACTTCCAAAAAGGAAATTCTAAATTTCAGTTGCAAGCACAAAAAGGGTTAATTGGCCCACTTGCTCAAACTGTGAAAAATGTTAAGACTGTTTTATATTACCAATGTATGTTGTAATGTGAACTAGTAGAGACAATTGTAGAGGCAAAATGTTCTACAGTATGACGTAAATTTGTGTTGAAAACATGGAATAAAATTTGGAAAGTTGCAACTGGAAATAAGTGATTATTCAATGTATATTCGCTCAGGGAAATTTCTAAATTCCATAGCAGTTTGTGGTTTGCGGACCTGGAAAATGAGCATTTTGTTGGTATACGACTGTACTTCAGCCAGCTTTCCCAGTCTTTGCCGTGCATAGTTTCATTCAAATGTCTCCTTGGGTCATCTGCCATCTTCATGTTTAAGTCGTTTCCACTCTGGCACGAATAGATCCAAGTTTCATTTTATCGCACAGAATACAAAACAAAGTTTAATAGAAAAAAAATTTATTTTCCCCTATTCACAAAAAATTAAATAAAAAGATACATCAGATAACATCCCACCTGCACCACAGTTGAGCAAAAAAAGGTACTACATCAAATTCAATTGCCAGCCTTGATATCAGATTGAAACAAAGTTATGAATTAGTTTTTCCACATTCTTCCCTAAGGTATGCACCAAGCACCGACTCCTTCAGTCCAACCACAACATCAGATTTGACATAATCAAATGGTCCGCTATAAAACAACGAAAACAAATTATTCTTTAAATAAAAAGAAGAAAAAAAACTTTTAAAGTCCAAAAGAATTTGTGCACTGGAGCACAAAAAAATTAAACAAAAAAAAAACAAACAAATCAGAAACAAAATCAATAAAACAAAATTGTCACAATAAAATAAAAAAATAAAAAACATGTGGACAACTTGCATTTGAATTTACTTCTGTATATAGCTTAGTGTATCACAACATGGTGGTAAAGCCTCAACTTTTTTACCAATTCTTTGTGGCACAGGAGCTGCATGCTTCTGCATGATTCATGTTACGAACGCGTCACCAGTTGCTGCTCCAACAACTGATCTGTCCAGCCTGTGATCAGCGAGTGGCCGCCTCAAATCTCAAAGCTTGCCTTCCAGTTAAACCCGGAGAAGATGCCATCAGCGTCCACCCTGTAGGGTGTTGAGGAAACTTAACACATCAATTCTTATTCTACAAAATACATTATTTATTGATGTGAGCCAATATTCAGGAAGGAACAGATTTTGGTGCTTTTCATTAGCGACGGCCTTCAGTTTAGGAGATTTGAGCAAACTACGATCAAACTGATGTTAACTGGCAGGCAAATGTTGAAGCGCCCAGTGGCCGCATCAACTCAGGCATGACTGACATAACTTTACTGTAGGGTTGGTGCAAAATTACATCTAAGCAGTACTCACGTACACACCTTTATAGTAAAACACCAACAGGCAAACAGCCATTCACACTTCCATTACAACCGTCCACTATGGACAATGACTAAAAGATAAAGCTGGATAAAGACCACCACTCTTACATAAGCTAACCAGTGTCAGGGGAGAACTATTAGGACTCAGTCAGTGTATTCCCAGGCAAATCCTACACAGTATTAACGGGTGAATATATGGCAACAACAATCACTAGTTTGATCAGAAGCTGGAGAAGTACCTTATTAGTCCAGCAGCAAGTTGCATTGCCTGTGACAAAGCTCTTACAAGGTAGATCCCTCCAAATGGACCCGTTATAAAAATTTCTTTAAAAAAAGAAAAAAAAAAGAAAAGAAAAAAAAAGAAAAAAAAAAAAAGAAAGAAAAAAAAAGCAAGACTCATTGAAAAAGCATGCAATGATCATGACTAGAAGCCTTGATGGCTCAAGCAGCCATCGTTTAACAAAAAGCTTTGGTGAGAAAGACGGGGACACTCAAAGATATGGATTGACAGGTGCACATGGATCTAAAAATACTGCAATTAAAGATGTCTCCCTCTTAAGTCCTATGCAATCCATTTTAGGAGGAGCGACATTATAAAACTAACTACGTTAAGAGGCCTCAAGTCTTACCTAGTCATTTTACCATTGCTTAACATTATCATAATGCTTACTTCAGCAAGCCATTAACAGTCCTAAAATCACTTATCAAAAAAACTATTTCTCAAGATCAGTACATTACTGTACGTCTGACATTTGAAATTCTAAATTTCTTAGAAAAGAAAAAAGTGCATTTATATCAGTAAGAACCAATTCATTCTTGGTGATGTCTTATCGCTTTCATTAAGTCCGTTTTTGTAAAGTCTCTTAAAACGAAGCAGCAGCAGCAAAAAGGATTCTCGACTTACCTACAGTATTTGAACTCTTGTTGCAGAGTGATTCTCCAAACAATCAGAAATGAAGCCGATTCCTGCATTTATCTACCTATAGTTGGTCTTCACAAGCACCGCCTCCAATAAAACTAAAACGGACATTGATTAGACAATATGGATGAATGGGAGGACAAACGAACCAAGAACCTGACAGCTTCCAATTATGGCAGCCTCCCCATACTGACAATTAATGTAATAATAAAATCAATTGAGCAACAAGACGGACATTCATTTAAACATGCGTCACTTAAGAGGTGATCATATGCCATGCAATAACTTGGTACTGCGGTGGTAAAACCTTAGACAGCCCTACTGCATCTTTTTTTGCCTCAAACGAGGGGGGAAGGACCTATGATTCGAGAGGAATTCAGTAACCGAGGGAAGAGGAAGGAAATTAAATTCAGCTAAATGTACATGTGAAAAGAGAATAAGACCCATGTATATGCACACCAAATGGTTTATGCAATTTCTCCGTAAAAGGTGCAAAAAATTTGTGCACATTTCCTGCATTGTTACATAGTAAAAGCGTCTCATGTTTTTTTTTTTTTGTTTAGCCTCTGGCACGAGCCTGTTTAAACACATCTACCTGTGCGAGTCTACGGACTACGTGTATTGTGGTGTTTGGGACTGTGGCACCCTATGCTGGTTCAGATAATTCCTTTTTATGTACCCATCTGCCACCCCCCCTCCCTCCCCTCCCAGCCGTCACCTATCTTAAAGAAATAATCAAATCGAGGAGGGGGCGGTCAGAGCCAGCCTCACCTACCTCATCTAGGATCCCTGCGGTGCTGTTGGCGAGTCACTTTTGAGTGTGTTGGATTTAGTGAGGCGTTTAATCCGAGAGGTATATGTATATCCCCAGTTTACCCTCCCACACCCACCACCCTCCTCCCACCCTCCCTCCCTCAGAGAGACACACAGGGCGCGGGGGGGAAAGAGGCGCCGTCCGCTGAATGGAGGGTCAAGGCCAGTCACATCCCTCCAGCTCTCGTTACTCCCCACAATCTGGGCAGTGTAATGAGTTCCCCAGTAACCCTCCCCTACGTTAACCTGGGGAAAAGACAAAGAGGAAGTGAGAAAAGATATTAAAATCCCAATATACGAGTAAATGTAGAGCTCATATGAACGGTTCGGGGGTTAAGAAAGTGATTCTGGGTCAGAAAATTAATTTGGGAACAAAATGTATCATTGTTTATCAATGAGCTGGGGTTTTCATCATCTCCAGATCTGAGGGGTCAGGCTGCATTTTTGCTGGACATACCTAACAGGTTGGTGTCCTGTGTGGACGAGGAAGAGGTTGGGTTAAACGCCGTAGCAGGCCGACAGGCGCTCCTTCAACAGAGGTGGGAACTGCTCAGAAAACTGCTGCCAGTTCTCTTCCCCGACCTGGTCCTTGAAGCCATGCAGGATCTTGGAAAAGAAAACCAAAATGGAGGATGACTTAACGCTCTACAAAAAAGGATACATTTAAAATAGTTGGTTTAAAAAGGAATATTTCACTTCAGAAGTCACACAGACGAGTAGTGCGCCTGCGCAAACGCGAGACCGTTTATGCGGAAGTGTATTGAATAGTAAGGTTTTAGTGAAAATGCACGAGATTGGGAAGTAGCGAGCATACGACAAGATAAATAAGACTTGATTATACTGTACAAGTTTGTAAACTGATGTTTGGACATAGTTTAGCTGCTGTTAAACTCGGCCCACATGTACTTTAAGTCATCAAAACCGTTCAGTTTTTTGATTCTTTGTTCACCGTGGAAGCATGCGAGAAAAATGTTTTCGTCGCGAATTCAAGGCAACAAGGGTTTAGTAATTTATGTACGAATGGTCATTTTGTTAAAGTATTCCTTTATTTGAGGCATAGTACCTGACTGAGGAATTACAACTCTATTTACATAGGATGCAACAAAGCAATTGACTGTTTGCTCAAATTAAATAAGAGTTGGTGAGTTATCACTTATGCTGTAATTGGTTAATGTGAAAATGTCCCAGTTATGCAACTGTTCATCCTCCCCAAACAGCAAGCTCTGCACACACTTCTCAGACACAAAAAATCATCCGCACATGTAATCAGATTTCGAATGTCTGATAAGTGATCATCACAGAGTGTGGCGAGCGAACACTACACATGGGGAGGGAACATTTCATTGACATTAGAATAGAATCAGTGATATGGTATTCCTTTTGACGAGGCACTCACCTTATAAAACATGTCTCTCAGGTCTTCCTTGGGGTTGACCCAGGAGGCAACAGCGTCACAGAAGAAGATGAAGTCCTGGACAGAGAGGGGACTTGTTACAAGTAAATTCAGAGCTCTCATATACATATACATAGATTCAGGGGGGAACAGTGCGGTTCTGGATCAGAAAAAATTATTTGGGAACAAAATGTATCACTGCTTATCAATGAGCTGGGTGTTTCATCATTTCCAGAAGAGAGTCTGCTGGACAACCCCTGTCGCCTCAACAGCTATAAAGCACATGGGCTCACCTGCACCACTCCTGCAGGGTTGACTCCGATCATCACACAGATTCCCCTGAAGGCCGAGTCCTTCTCCTCGTTATCTCTGATATTCCTCAACGATGTGCACCTGGGAAAAAGGCACAAAGAGGACACAAAAGTGGAAGATATTAATTCATCAATTCAGTCGCTATTGGTCTTTGTGACGAGCTAAAATGTTATTTCTTTCCCATCATTTCCTTTTCTTCTTTCAATAAAAGACAATTCATCCACTTTTTGAAACTACGTAGCGCAAAAATAACAGCTTCTGGGATTTGGACAAGTAAACGCAAAGGAATGCATCTCATTTTGAATCAATAAATTGGGTATTTCATGATATCAGAATGATGATAATCTCACCATGGTCTAATGAATTGCTGCAGCTGTGGCGCCACCTCCTGGGGACAGACGTAACCGAGTCTGCCAATTGTAATGGCTGCACACAGGGAGACAAAAGAAAAACAAAATTTACCTCAACTCCATGTAAACATCAGATGCTTTCCCATGTTTGAAACACATGTCCCAACTTAAACTCTGTGCATATGACCGTGTGTGTACCCGTGTTTTCCAGCAAAGTCTTGGGTGTGTTGGGTCTATTGATGATCTCCACCAGGTTCGGCAGAACCATGCCCACATACGGCTGCATCTCGGCACCTAGAGAAACAGCAAGAACACAGTTCAAATGTATTCCAAAACACGTGACACGTGATTAATTAGTGATGGATTACTTCTAATACAAAGTAATCGGGGCGATATAAGTTTCTTGTGATAGGTTTGTTATGAGGTTTCTGTTACCAGAAAATGTCCATGTTTTACAGGACGTATTCCTGTAAATGTGTCAATGGGCTGACTGGATTGCACAATGGCTGGTCCTGCATGCACATAGTACTGTTGACATTGGGTGCTGTGGACAAGAACACGGCTTGACCCACCTACAAAATCAGGCAAAGTTTGCCAAAATCCTAATTGGTCTAGAAAAGTTGTGTACATCTCTACATCTATAGACAACTTTTCGGCCTGTTTAGAAGCATAGAAAATGTTCTGGTAGAGGCAAATGTTCACGTTCCAAGAACAATTAATGGCAAAGGGAAAAACAAAAGGCAGTGTGGTTTGCACAGACTTAAGACGGCAAACACGATACGAGGTTGCTTTATCTGGATCAGAAAATATAGGAACAAAATGTATCATCTTTTGTCAATGAGCTGGGTGTTTCATCATATCCAGATACTGGGCTTTTGTTTTCAGGCATAGCAACTATTTGTACAATATAATGAAAACAGAAAAAGCATCAACAATAAGCACAATCTACTTTCTCACCCATTTGCATGGCGATCTCTCCAATGGCCCAGGTGGCGTTGTTACACACCGATATAAACTCTGGGTTCAGGTTGAGCCCCAGGATGGGCATGAACTCAGCTGGAGGGATGAAATGGACACACTGGTTAAAACACGAACAGGATGACTTTGCAACTTCCCATTTGTAATAGTCCCTCATTAAAGACATTGGACCACCTATGTCTTCAACAGGTATTACAAAATCAGTCAATGATTGCTTGGGTGCTTCCAATAGGCAGATAGTAGAGGTTATGTGATGTAATGGCAGAGTTAGTCAGTGCTCTGATGAAGCACACTCACCAATGCAGGGCTTAACATGGAGAAAGCATGCCTTGGTTAGATCTCCCAGCAGAGCGAAGGAGCTTTGTCTGACCTCTGGCATAGTATCCTGCAACACAAACCAGACACTTGAGCGTTATGCTTAACTTTAGAATTATTATTTTTTAAACACGTCTAGTACATTTTTGGTTGCATTTTTTTCACATTCAGAAAAATAGAGAGAAACTACAAAACACACTCCTTCGTACCTGCATACACTGGAAAAGCAGGGTCATGATGTTTGAGCGGGCCACTAGCTGTTCCACATGTCCCCCCAAACCCTCGGCCAGGCCACTCAGCAGATCCAAGGCCACGATCATAAAATCTTTGTCAGGAGCTTCATACTGGTCTGGATGTTGGTTGTACATCTGTACAGACAGGGCAGAGAAGTTTCAATGTCTCTTATGTACTTCTGATAAAAAAAGATCCCTAACGCACAACGCATATTATTATTCATTTGTGTGCAGGTTTGCATTCTCACCATAGCCTGAGCTAGTGTCTTCTGGACTAGTGTGACACAGCGCTGATAGACGGGCTCACAGTAAGGCAGAAACCCACTCTGCAGGGCGGTGGCAACTGACGACAGACACTGGAAGAAACAAAGATGACTTGTAGAAACACAGACATGCACAATGTGTTGTCTGGGGTGTATGTTCAATAAAATGACATGAAAGCAGTCAAACACCTTCATCAACAACATTGTTTGCAAAAATGCTAATTAGTCCGAATTGTGTTTTTTTTTTTTTTTTTTTACATGTCTCAGACTGTTCCGCCTGCTCTGAACTGTAGAAAATCTTTCAAGCAAGAGGGCACTGTGGAAAATGTTCCAAGAAAAACAATTACTGGCAAAAGGGAAAAACAAAAAGGCATTGTGGTTTGCAGACTCAAGATGGAAAACACTCAACTGTGCCACCTAGCGTAACATGAGGTGTGCTGTATCTGGATCAGAAAATATAGGAACAAAATGTATCATCTTGTGTCAATGAGCTGGGTGTTTCATCATATCCAGATACTAGGCTTTTGTTTTTAGTAAACGCAACGCTTCGTAAAAAATAAAAAAATTAATTTAAAAAGGATCAATCTATTATCAATATAGTTGGCTTTTATTTTTCTGTCGATGTGCCCGATTAAATAAAAATCACCTACAGTGCAGGTATTGCTTTTAAAATAAACATCTCACCTCTAGTAGTGGGAAGAGATCCTTGTCTTCGTCCTTCAGCTCATTCCACTTGGCAATAAGGGGGGGCATCAACTTCTGAATGTACTCCTGAGAAACAAATGATATCTTTGTTTGTTTATCCGCACAAACACAGACGTTTGAAACAAATGAGTAGCAGTATCAACCATCTCGAATAAGCAGTATTTCCTAAACGGAGATCTAATCCTTTAAACTTCATTATTTGTAAAGATAATTCTATTAGCTAAGGCTCAATTAGGGACGAAGTATTAAAAAAAATAAGAATAATTTTTATTTATTTATTTTTAAGAAAAGGGGGAAAAGTAGGATCTTGCATATGGTGAACAACGCCGAGTGCAGGTCTAAATTTCACAGGCACTTACAGGCTGATTGAGATGGTGGCCCACTGAGTCCGCCAGAGTTCCTATGGCATCATAGAGAATGAGGAGATTCTTGTGCTGGTACTTCCCAAAGGCAAACACCAGTGTGTCCAGAATAAAGCTCAGGTAGGGCACCAGCTCTGTGCACGCCTCCTCTTCCAGGGTGGCAAATGCACTGAGAGGAAGATGGAGGACATGTCAATATTTAATCTTTTGATATAGTTCTGCCAGTCTAGGAATAATATATGCAGGATGACATGAGACAACAATATGGGAAACTAAAGTGTATCACTGTTTATCATTGAGCTGGGATTTTCATCATATCCCCATACCAAAGAGAAGAGGAATGTGAAGCTGCTCACCTGCAAGCGGCCTCCTGCACCCTCTTGTTGCCGTCCAGGATGCGTTTAAGAAGTTCTGTCATAAGGGGTTTGAGGTAGGAGTCTGGGGGCTGGGAGACCACCCAATGTGCATAGCGACTCAGGGTCCAGCAGGCAATGGAGCGCACCAGGGCCTTTTTGTCGCATAGACACTGGATGAGGTGGGGAATCAGCTCTGGCAAGTAGGGCACCATGCCCTGCATGCAGCCTGGGGAATAGAGAGGGGAGCATGTCATTAAAAGGGGGGGAAAAAGAAGAAAACCTTTGTTTAAGTCTAGGTCGGAATTTGCTGAGATTATGCAAATCTGGATCAGAAAATATAGGAACAATATGTATCATTGTAGATCAATGAGCTGGGTTTTTCATCATGTCCAGATGCAAGATGGACTTAATAGTCCAACTCTGTTTAAACTCAGACTCCGTCAAGAGGACTGGCTCTCCCAAATGATGTTTCACAATTTTTCCTACAGTGTGACACGTTTTTAAACAAAAAAAACTTGAGTAGTCTAGTCAAGTAAATCTTACCCTCAGCTATTGCCCCCAACACGAGGATGCCAGACTCCTTGATGACCCAGTCGGGGTGAAAGAGCAGTCCTTTAAGGAGCGGCAGGAGGTGGGGCAGCAGGTCGTCACGGAACACATTGGCCAGCACGTCCAGTGCTGCAGCAGAACACTTTCCTAAAGCAAAAGTAAAAGCCCAATCAGAATCATTCTTAAACCTCCAACATGCTGGTCATGAAGATGTTTTAGTTGTCTAAACGGTAGTTGACATCTGAACTTTCCAAAACAAAATTTCCAGCCCAGTAGTTTTGCAGGTATGCCACATTTGAGGAGTTAAAAGGCAAATCTGTAAACACCTCTACTTTTTCCCCCCTTCCCCTTTTCACATGTTGGCACATCTCTGTAACTGCATTTCTACATCACTTACGCAGATTCCAGTCAGAGAGCGTGTCGTCATCATCGTCGTCATCATCATCATTGTCTTCGCCCTCCTCACCCTCCCCTCCTTCGTGCTGCAGGGTGACTGTGCGTGACTTGTGGAAACGGGGTTTGATGTCCTGATCGCTATCGGGTACAGCCTCATCCTCCTCCACATCACCCTGGACAAACGCACAACTTTTTCTTCAGTGACATGTGTACTTTTTAAAAAAAAATTAATATATAAATATAAATAAACACTTTTAAAAACAGCATCAGGACCCGTTCTAAATCCTCAGCTTCCTGCTGCATTATCAGCTGTAACTTTGAATGCACCTTGTGTGGTCATTGTTTTGGATTTTGAGTCAGGGTTTATTTATTTTAGTCACAAAAACAAAATACATCAATACATCTTTCTCCCAATGCGTATACTCAGAAGTGTGGGAAAATGAAAATATTGGAGATGAATGGAGATTGAGAGAAAAGTACCACAACAGTCTAGCACAGAGCCTTAACAAACCTGGATCAGAAAATATAGGAACTTTAGGTATCATTGTTAATCAATGAGCTGGGTTTTTCATCATGTCCAGATGCAATACGAACTTAGACGTTCAACTCCATATTGAGATGCACAGCAATCATCCAAAATAAACAAAAAAAAACAATTACCTTTAATAGTATGATGTCTATCTCGGAATACTTCATCCCGTTTACCAAGATAGGTGTCAGTCTATATCAAGGGGGAGAGAAAGAGAAGACAAATCCCATGTACAAGTTTATAAGGTTTATTCTGTATTAAAATAAATCAAACTAAATATTGAGTAAAACCTAGAGAGCGTATAACAAAAATAACTAGTTGTGACAATCAAATCTTTCACAATATAAAAACAGATATTGAAAGGAGGTTCATACTGATAATTTAGGTACTCTGGCAATAACACAGAACTAGCGATGGGACGATATAGGATTTCATCGTTAATTGCGATATAAAACACTCACAATAATTTGATCGTGCTGAATTTCCATTATGGGGATAATCGTGAATATCCTCGCATGAAGGACTTGAAAGCCATTAAGCTTGCTATCATAAAATAGATCCTCATTTAAATTATGTAAGAAAGAACATTCACTATTGTTTTTATTTTGTATTCTTTATTTATGGGTGGGGACCTTATTTAAGAGTTTGTTTTTCACTAAAAAAGGATGTTCACTACAAAAATGTGTGTCCTATATAGGATGCAATAAAACATTTGTTTAACAAAATGTAGGCTTAAAGTATTAAGTGATTCCAGTGTGTTTGAGTAACATTTTAAGAGTTTTAAACATAAGTTAACGATTGTGGGGATAATATTGTGAAATGCAATTATTTTGGTCAGGATAATTGTGACATGAAATTTCCATATTGTCCCATGACATTACATCAACAGTAGTTAATGCTACTCACTGCACCAGGTGTCCAGAGAGCATCTCCTTACAGATGGGTTGCTCCGCTAACGTCAGCCAAAACTCGCAGGCCTCCAGAGCCACGTTCTCATCGGGGTCCTGGGTCCTCTGCAGCATGTACTGCAGGAGATGAGAAAAATGCGCGTTTGAGACTGAGAAGTGTAAGCTGGCACATCAAAATGTCCAACTCGATTTCACAATGAAGTATGATCGTATCAAAAAGAGATTGAGAAAGAAAACACTTTTGCGCAACTTCCCAACAGAGCCATGGAAAATCTGGATCAGAAAATATAGGAACATTAGGTATCATCGTAAATCAATGAGCTGGGTTTTTCATCATGTCCAGATACAAGACTGACTCGTGCGGAGTTCACAAACGCATAGCAAAATCTTTTCCTTGTGTTACTTACGCAAGTTTGATCATTTGCGTTTATTCACGTTACTTCGCACAGCTGATATAAAAAATAAACAGATCAAAGGGTTGCCGAAATACCTACATCCTGACTCTGATTTGTAAAAATTCAGAATTCATGCTTTCTCAGGTCTGTCTGGGAAACAAAAAGTAAAACTTTTAAAATGATTCTTTTCTGAATGGAGTTCGGATCGATCAGGGGTATGCTCCTCGTACTTTATTTCCATTTTGCACTTTAAAAATGTATTATTGATGACAGTGCCCACAGACTAGGTTACCGTATTTTCCGGACTATAAGGCGCACTTAAAAGCCTTTAATTTTCTCAAAAAACGACAGTGCGCCTTATAATCCGGAGCGCCTTATATATGGATTAATTCTGGTTGTGCTTACTGACCTCGAAGCGATTTTGTGTGGTACACGGCGCTCACGGCGCTCTGTCAAAATGTTTTAGTACGACTTTGGTAAACTACAAAGCTGCACCGCTTGCAGCATTACGGCTACCGTGGTCAGGAGCGTCGCGGAGTGATACATACTGTGCTTCACCATAATATTACAGCGTGTGTGTGTATAACGACCCCAAAATGGCGCCTGTCAAGAGACGCGCTTACGACGCGGACTTCAAACTCAAGGCTATCAGTCACGCAGTAGAACATGGGAATAGAGCAGCTGCAAGTGAGTGTATTGTGTTGTATTTTACGTGTTACAACTGAACAAGGTTGGGAGTTATTGTGAATACGCTAACGTTTGATTTAGCGGTATCAGACTGTTTTTTTTACGTGTTACAACTGAACAAGGTTGGGAGTTATTGTGAATACGCTCATTAACGTTTGAACAATGTTGAGAGTTTTTGTGAACACGTTTAATAAAGTTTGACTTATCTGACTGGTTTGTTTCGCTTAATGCGCCTTATAGTCCGGTGCGCCTTATATATGAAAAAAGATCGAAAATAGACTATTCATTGACAGTGCGCCTTATAATCCAGTGCGCCCTATAGTGCGGAAAATACGGTACATCTATATTTTTCTTCATTTCGGATTCAACATTAGGAGAATCTCAAAGATGATAGGCTTTCGAAACGCAGCATCAGACGTGGTGCGAACACACCATTAAAAGACTACTTGATTCTCAGTGCAGTGAATTATGAACGTGGTCTAAATGTTGCCCCGCATGCACCAGCAAGAGGTCCACAGATGTCCAACACATACCTGGATGATGCTGTGCATGTGGGGGATGAGGCGGTCAATGCGGACCTCCAGTAACATGACCAGGGCTCGACACACGTTCTTTCGAACCTCAGAGTCCTCATCTGCTGCCAGCGCAAAAAGGCTCTAGTGGGGAGAGAAGAAATAACAAGAAATTATTTATTTATTTTGGGAGGCAAAAAAAGAAAGTGCTTGATTTGGATAAACAAGAAAATAGTTTTTTTTTTTTTTTCTTTTTCTTTTTTTAAATGAGGCAATAACAAACTTCCTCTGGTCTGCTATTCAAACGGAGCAATACAGTCCCATTAACCTCATAATGAAAACACAGCTCACCTCTATGAATGTGTCAACGTTGTCCATTAGGGCCTGGGCTCTTCCGATGATGAACTGGTTCACACAGGCGATGGCATGAGACCTGCAGCGAGCGACAGGGAAATTGATAAAACCAGTATACCATGATAACAGTCGAGTCAAACAAGAGGTGGATAAGTAATCAAAGAGTGTGCCAAAATGCATAATGTGTCACTTTAACAACATTTGGCTTGGTTCCACCTTTTACTGCAATTTTAACAAATAAGTAAATGTAGTCAAAAAGCTAACGCATCACCTTGCATAGTGCTTATGTTAGTGAGAGAACAAAAAGGTAGTAATTAGTGTTCACAATGACAGTCAGACTGGCAACAGAGGCACCAAGAAAGAAAACTATTACTGTGATAGACATTTCCAATTAAACAGAATTATCAATTAATGTCACTCTAAGTCACATGTCAGTGTGTGAGGGGTAAAGTGACAGGAAGGTCAGAATATCTGGATCAGACAGTATGAATACGAACACCTTCATCGTCAGTCAGAGGTTGTTTTTTGTTTGCATCACGCCCAGATGATAATTACAAAACAACAATAAGTCTTTTTCTCTCCTGTACCTAATCTTGGGACTGCAGTGCTTGAAGAACTGGAGGAATTTTGGTATCATAATGTTGAGGGGTCTGTTCAGAGCGTCGCTGTCCAGCAGCTCTGACGAGTCCTCGCAGATCTTCTGCAGTGCTCCAAACGAGCCCTGAGACACGGACATACACAGAGAGGCTGTCAAATCAAACGCAAACATACAGGGACACAGAGGAGAGAGTCAGACTGCATCAGAAAAAAATGGAGCAAAGTACTGAGTGCACTGTACAGACTTCGCTTCAACAATTCATTTTAGTCACAAATGCAGAAATGTTCTCAGTCAATAGATCTTTCTCACAATGGCTATTTATATGTCAAAAACATACACAACTATGAGGAAAAGTCTTGAGACTCAGAAGTGTGAGCTGACAAGTCAAAAAATTTATACAAATTGAGAAAAAAAATAACACTATTGAGCAACAGCCAAACACAGAGCCTTGGCAAATCTGGATCAGAAAATATAGGAACTTTAGGTATCATTGTACATCAATGAGCTGGGTTTCTCATCATATCCAGATGCAAGAAGGACCTAAAAGTGTGTTAAGAGGACTGGCTCTCCTAAGTGAGAAGTTATTGGATTCCCAATGTGTCAGTGTCACTTAAATGTTCTTAAAACATTGAACATTTGACGAAAATCTACCCAAAAAATAAAATTTAAAAAATCATCAATTAACGCTGATCCCGGTCTTAACATATATTGTAAAAAATATATACATTTGATTTTGGATGTTCTAAAAAGGATCTGCACATTTGTGGTTCACCTCTTCTCTTAGCTTTTTTGGATCTGCTAGTGTGGGGCAAATTAAACATTTATTACTTTATGATGTTTGGTGGCCTCATGTAATTCCGATACATAGCTATAACCTGAGAAAAGTTTTAATTAAGAAAAATACTGGTGTGGGCGTGTAGTGCTTTAAAAATAAAAGTAACAACCCAGCTTTTTATAGTTAAAAAAAAAAAAAAAAAAAAGAGAGAGAGGAACAAAAGAGCAGGATAAGTGCAGACCTCGCAGGTGTTGTAGTCCTCTGAGTTGAGCAAGTTGCAGAGCTGGGGCAGCAGCTCAGGCCATGTTTGTAGCTCTCCCTTAGAGGCAATAGTAGTGATCAGGATGCCTGGTGGAGCAAGAGAGAAACAGAAGATAGCTGCAGTCAGATAGTGATTTATAATCAACGGGTCATGAGCAGTTGAACCAGCTCTGGATCAGACAGTATGAATACAAAAGCCTTCATGGGCACTCAGGTGTTAAATATGTTTATGCATCATCTCCAGAGGGTAACAGTGGGGGAATAGTAGGTGGATTGGGCATGTGGAGGAAATCTAGGCCACAAAAATAATTGAAGCCACACACCAATACAATGCCCACAAAACACAAACTCACCAATGGTGGCACGAATGAGCGGCGAGGGGTCACCGATGTTGTTGAGACATTCCTGCTTGATGAAGTCAGCAACAGTTGGGGGGAAGTTCTGGTAGTGGGCCTTAACATTGTTCTTTAGTATCAGACCGCTCAGAGAGCGAGTGGGCTCGTCTGCAGAGAGGAAGTGGAAGGAAGGTACAAATAACATTTGAGAGAGAAACACCCAAACAACAAATAATGTCTGTATTTATATTATTTTTTTATACAATTCAATAAGTCTGTTCTCGACTAGAGAAATTCTTAGTAAACTAACACTCATACAATTGTTGACTTATCGGTTCGTTGATTTAAATAGACAGATCTGTAAAACTGCGTTCATCCACAAGAAATCATGTAAAAGCACTACTTTAAATCTTGTGTTTACTAGATGTGCAGGTTTCTTGGAAATAAGTAATTCAGCATGAAAAAATGACTAGTCAACCAAAAAAATCTTTTTCAACTACAAGCAAAACCAATTATTCAACAAACCGGGGGCAGCCCTACAATTCTTACTCAAATTCTTACTAAAAAGCCCTACTCGTTTTACTATGCGTTATTGTGGGTGCTGGAGTATCACTCTCACATGTTCACTTATTGTATTATGTTAACCTGCCACTTAATTACCACGGTTGTTTTTTGTATTTATATTTTGTACTTATCTTACCCTTTTATCTGCACTGTCCTTTTGCTGTTGTAGCGCTGTAAATTTCCCCGCTGTGGGACGAATAAAGGTTTTCTGATTCTGATTCAAATGTATCCTAATAACCAGTATAGATGCACCAGTCCAGATACCGGTTCTAAGTTTTACCTGAACTCAGGATATTTTCTTTTTTCTGTGGATCAGATTGCATCATTCTTAAATAAGGTCATGTAAGCCTGTAACTAAACATCACTTCTTAACTATACTCGCAGACATTCATTCAACATGTTTTGTCAGGCCTGTGTAATTTTTTATTATATTGTTCTTAAAGGTTTATAAAGTTGCACTATTACAATTTTGTAGCAGAAGTGTAAAATACAGAAAGGTTTAGGGTATCTGCACATTTGTTGTACAAATCTATTGACATAAGACTTTAATAACTCTAAAAAAGGAAAAAAATAATACCATTACTGGGGCAAAACGAGATAAACAAACAAATATATAAAATATACAGTATAGTAGTGCGTTAGACATGGCTGAAAGAGGAAAAGCATATATGAACACTCACCTTCAGTTTTGAGTCGTGTGAGAACAAAGATGAGATAGTTGTTGAAGTCAGGGAATTGGTTGAGTTGTTCAAGTTTCTAGCGTGGGAGTTAAGGACCATTTCACTTTCAGCTTCCAAATTAAGCAACTAACCTTCGATCTCTATGGTAAGTAATGTGTTTGACAATTGTACAATGGTTGACATTTTTTTGTTGCAGTTAAAGACGAGAAGAGCTTCAAAAGTCTGCAATAAAAGTGCATGTGTACGCTTGGGGAAAAAGAAGGGGGGGGGGGGGGATACCTCCCCAGCTTTACAGCCGACTCGTGCATCATATCGGAGCCATCTATCCGGACACATGAACAACTGCCGACACCCTGCTTCTGGGCGACATCCTCAACATGTGGATAACACTGCTACTTGATAACATGGCAGTAGTAACAATAAATTAACATGGTACAGGTTAAAATCACTTTGCACTAAAGCTAAAATCATGCATGTCTTAAACATGCACAACTTTTTAAAATATCAACAACTAGCTTTACTATGCACACCCTCAGATTGCACTGTAGTAGGATACTTGTTGGACTGCTCTCTGCGTGACTGTGTTGGGTGACTGCGAGTCTTTGAGCAGTTGGAGGACCTGCTGAAGTCCCTGCTCATCTGGCTGCCACTCCATCCTGAAAAACAAAACATGCATACAAAAATGAATCCACATTAATTTAGTTATATACACATTTTCCAGTGTATTCACAAAATGTACATAGATTACTAAGTAGAACGATGGAGAAATAGGTTAGCGAGTGGTCTCTGGATCAGACAGTATGAATACAAACACCATCAATGAAAGTCAGATGTTTTATGATGCATCATCTCCAAAGTCCACAACAACCTTACCTTGCGTCATAGGCTAAACCGCAAGCTTTAGTGCTCAATTTGGATTTATTGCTCAATTGTGTTTTTTTGTTTGGCTGTTCATATCATTTTTTTAATGTGGGTAATATCAAGTTCCAGTGTAGTCTGGACACCCCTCAAGTTTTGTTTGTAAAGAATTTTCACCCTAAATACTTGAGGTCTAACACCTCACTGTCCCTCCACTGACTACCTCCATTGCGGCTGCTTTCAAAGTTTGTATTCAACAATTGGCTCCAGACAGCGCAGAATTGTGACGAAGATTTATCTAGAGTGACATAAAAGTCCCACGGTTTTTCGACATGACTGTTTGGACTGAATCGCATTGCAAACAAAAAAAACTGACTTTGGGATCATTGATGAAAGAGCCCCAAATCTGAATTGAAAAGATCCAATTCCATGTGATTTTTGCTGTTCACACAAAACAGATCCGAGTCACATATGCCAGTAAACTGAATCGGGCAACTTATACCTGCATTCTGAATAAGATATCTTCAGTAACCACTGTGTACACGTCATATGATGGCCCTATAAGAAGCCTATTCAACAAGTCAACTGCCGACAAAGAGCCCCTGCTTAACTTGAAAAGTTATTACAAAACTCTGCAGACACTATTTACTTATATTTTTACTTAATCAACCAATGTACTAGATGGTTGAAGTAGAAAGGGAATACGCTGAAGGGTATATGTAGGGAGATTATGGTGCACATGGTGTAGGTTCAAGGCGGACATGGGCCCACTACTGTTAGGGCCCACTACTGTTAGGTAAGGGGTAATTTGAGAGATTATATAAATACAGCAACGTTTGGATACAAAGTGCCATCATGCCAACACCTGTAATTTGGAATAGACATCGGCATGTGGCACAAAAAACGAGGTCATTAGACAACACGACTAGCTAAAATCTCTGTGACCCGGCTTAGCCGCTCCAAATTAATCCCCACCCCCCACACCCACGCCACCCGGTCCGCTGGTTTAAGTTACAGAAACGCTTTGTATCTGAATATTTCTCCTTCACATTTCAACATCGTGCTGTACAGCGATTGGGCCCGATAATCACAGTTTTCTTGAGGGGTCGTATTCATTGAGGCTAGTCAGACTGTGAGAAAAGTTGTCCCGGAATAAGTTAGCTATGTAGCGTTAGCACGGCCGCCATGTCCGGTTCCTAGCTTGTCCGTGTGGTTTACACCAACTAACGTACATTTGACTGGACTGGTTAGTATTCTCTCAGTATACCGCCCATTATCGATTAATCATCGGCTGGTTACGCACTATTTGAGATGCCTGTACACGATGTTCCTGATGCTTCCGAAGTTGCCCTTCTTGCTCGGGCCTGGTCGCCTGGTAGCTCCAGGCTGTGTGGTCACAATGTGCCCGGCATGAAAACAGGAAAATACCGCAGTCTGTTATCCAAATGCAGCAATGTACCAACTCATCCTTTAAGAATAAGATACCATCTGAATGGCCACGAAACGCAACACGGTCAATACATCGTTGGAAGCCAGTTCTAGATACAAAGTTGGTGAACACGTTTTGCAAGCTGGCGTTAGCTGCTAAACCGCCTTGATCAGTTTCGACTAACAATGCTAATGCTACTAGCTAGGCTAATGCTATATACTGGACACTTGCTTCGATATTCGCTTTATCAGAACACCTTACCCGACGAGGCGGCCTGATGGATGTAATATATATCTAAACTGTTCTGTTAAAAAATAAAAGCGTACTGATACCGTACGTACAATATTGACTTGAAAGTTGAATTATCGTACTGGGCCGCTCTCCTCCCGTGCTTCGTAGCGGTTCTTCTTGTTCAAATGAGCACGCCGAGTGAAGTTGACCTATGGCGGCTTCCGTTCAGTACACATTTCGCTAACTACGCGAGATTACAGTAGCCCTTTTTCTTTTTTCACATTTTTGAAAATAATGGTTAATAATTAAGCACAAAACATAACGCACCAATAAAGTAGACATACATACAACAAAACCAAATAAATAAGAATGATAAGGATTACATTACGTTACAGTACATGTATATATTATAAATCATAGAAGTATCTACAGGATGTGGGTAGGGTTTTGATCATGAAATAAATTAATATCATAAATGTCCTCAACTCTCATTGTTTTTTCTGATGAAATTAAATAAAAAAACATTCATCTTTTTATACAGTTTCTTTATTTATTTACACATACAAACAATTAAAAAAAGATACACTATATAATAGGAAAATTGTCAAGGAAATGCCATTGTCAAGGCCACATATTAAAGGAAATAATTACAGCTGATGACACCTGATTGAAATAAAAATGTTTTAGGATGGATTTTACTTTTAAATGTCTGTACTATACTAATATATTTCTAACATTCCAGTTTCCTGAGATTCTTATACAAATGATCATGTATATGAGCAAGTGCTCCTGATTTACTCAATGTGTGGATCATAAAGAAGTTTTGTCAGTTTGTCTTCACCTTTGTGTTATTTTTGCCTCTGGAAATAATACTTTTTGGTTTATAGCCTATTCAGAGGGTCGTCATCTAAAATCACATTTCAACATTTAAAATCTTCTGCACATTTCAAAAAATAAAACGCACATCCGAGATGAATGTCCATGAACCAGAGAAAACATCAAACTGCCTGCACTTCTGAAGGAGTGGGCATGAAGTGTTTTTCGTAGCCCTGATGTTCCTCTGATGAGCTCCAACAATCTTCCTTGTTCTCCTCCTCACTGTCCCTCTCCTCATCTGAGTCAACCATTTTGCTGTACTCCTCTCTTCCATATCTATGGTCTGTCCTGTGACACTCCTCTGTGACAGCTTCCTCCCTCTGATCATCTTTGCAGTCCATCTCTGAGCACTCATCTCTGACCACTGGCCTAGTTAATCTGTCATGGGAGGACTTGCAAGCCGAGCGCTGGATTTCAACCATCTCCAACAGAGAGATCTTGGGATGTGGCTCATAGACGGGAATGCAGATCGAAGCCAAGGGGCTAATCTATTTGGAGATAACACACAGAACCAAGACTTATTTAGCTTTTTTTGTGGAGCTTTTTGGTAATACACTTACAAACTAGGACTTGACAATGTTACATGAAGTTGGCAGTTACCACTGGAATAGCAAAATAATGCTATTACTTAGCATCAACCATCAGTGTAAACCCTTTTCTGAGATTAGATTAAGGCTCACAGAAAACAAAGGAGTCCTATCATTTCAGTCAGTCTCTCACCTGGTGTTTGTGTCTAAAAATGTTGCTGTTGCGGGCATCTGGCACTTTGTAATAGAAACACGGCAGACACGCTTTGTTTTGTCCCCGCCAAGCACTGGAAGACACATAACAGTTTAAAAAACAAACATAAGACACCCCTCATTATTCAATACTCGTCACAATCTTGAAGATCAATTGAAAGAAAACATGAACATTAATGTATTGTTAGCTTCAATGTTCACATCAACATTTCATGAGACAAGAAGATCGGAGAGAATTTGAATTTAATATCCTTTTTCATCCTAACTCTAGGCACCAAGTTTTAGCACCTCAGCACTGAATAGCACATTTTTTTGCTTGTAAATGTATTTCAAGTGTTATTAAAGATTAGTTGAGAATGGATAACACCAAATTATTGTGCAATAGTCAAAGTATTCACCAACAAAAACTAAAACAAATGTGATGTACTACAGCTATACATCTCAGAGATAAGAGAATAGAGCTTCATGCATATAACATTAGTCAAAGACAAGTTGTTTAGGATGATTATCTCACCAGCATAAAGCAACAATGCATATTACAGTCCCTGAAAAGATTCCAAGCCCAAACTGTAATATTAAGGGCCCTGAAAAACAGAGAGAGAGAAATGGGATGAGGGGGGGGAAACTAATTAAGCCAGTATAGATCCACCTATTATGCTGTAAGAAATATCAAATAACACCTTCTTGTCATACAGCTTATCCTAAACTCATTGCATTCAACATGAAAATAATTAAGATGTGATGCAATACCAAAATCCTCGAGTTCTTTTGTTTTGAACTTTGCGGTGGCATTTTCTCCAGGCCCAGCTACAGTCACAGCTCTTATCCGCACCTCATAGTTCTTTTCTGGACTGAGATGTAGCAGCTTAAAAGTATTTTCATGCTTTGGAGATGCACTCACATTGTACACTAGAAGAGAGAAATTATGTGGAGTGAGGTTAAGAACCCAGACAATAGCTGACAGAGACTCACCAAACTAAGTATACTATTACATTGGCCTGCTTATTTCTACTTTTGTATATATTCATCATTATTTTACACATGCATATTGACTTTGAAACGCAATATGGAAGTCAATTTAACAGAGCTAAGTCTACAGTCAAGGTAGCTGCTCTGTGAGAATTAGGCACTAGAGTGCTTTGAGGTAAATGCTAATGTCAACATGCTCTCATGTTCACATTAACAATGCTAACATGCAGGCTAACATATTCTAATTAGCACCAAACACAAAGTACAGCTCAGGCTGATGGGAATGTCATTAGCTGTGCAGGTATGTAGTCATACACCAAATTTGACCCAATGATGGTGGTAGATGAATAGTGTTTTACCGAAGTTATTAGAACTCATCCTGAGGGGGACATGAATGCGTGTACCACATTTCATGGCAATCCATCCAATAGTACAATTGTGTTATATATTGTAGCTGTGTACCGTTTTGTCCATCTATACTACTGTCTGCTACTATTTGGTAGTACAGGATCACCCCATTCTGCGTGGAGAGGGGAACGGACTCCCAAAACAAGGTCACTTCAGTGGCAGCAATCGAGAACACCTCAAATGATGGCACTTTGGAGGGGGCTGAAAAGTGGTAGGGAAAGATAGATGATGCTTACAAGTTTTCTTAAAAAAACAAAACAATATATATAGCTCAAAAACAATGCTTAAATACTTACTTCCTTGAAGTGAATATCCAATAACTGATGAAAGGTGATGGACTTCTCTGCTGTGCGATAAAGTGAACAGTGACACTTGGTAGGGTGTGTACTTTTTATATTCACCTGTAGGTGGAAACACACACCAGAGTTAAACAGCCAACCTTAAAGTGGTGATTATCATTGAGTGATGGTTTATTTAAAGTAGCAATAGACACCATTTTAGCTTCAATCATCATTATGAAGTATATGTAGATTGCACAATATAATGGGCTGTGGAATAATGACACCATCTGCATTTAGATTGGTTCCCTATGAGCCTTACTTTACAATGCAATTCTGTCTACCACTATATCGCGACCTTCTTTTCACAATAAAAGCCCAATGCATACACACTGCACCACTGCACAACTTTCTGGGGTTACTCAATCAGATGTCTGAAATATTTAGGCAGCGTTGTTGTATGAGTAAACTTTTCTATTAACCTATTGTATTGCTATGAACAAAACACACAGACCTTTAAAAAATCCTGTTGTTTGGCTTATGTTCACTTTGACCCAATCAAATCCTTGGCCTGGAGGACCTCCTGTTTGCTTGTATTGCACCACATATTCCTTCAGGTTGTCTGAGAGCTGAGAGGACAGACCCCAGGATACAGTGAGGTTCTTTTCACTCATCCTGAGGTGAATAGCTTGCTCCATTTTCTCTTTAACTTGAAAAGAGACAAAAGCTTTGTTAGTTCTGCTGAGCCGCAAGAATAGGAGAAATACAAATAAAGGAATTAGAGAATTAGATCACACTGTCTGGGGAGATTAGGACTGCTCCTAAATGTTGCTGATAGTTCCTCGGTAAGAGTTTCCTTTTAAGACCTATTCACAAAGCTGCTCAGAATATCTTCTACTGAGGGACTGACCAAAGATTTAGGACTGACACGCTCCTTATTTTTTAGGAGTTTCTCCTCATTCAACTAGTTAGGAGCTATGTTAATCCTAAGAATGTTTTGTGACTACAGCCCCTGATACAAAGCTTTCAATACTTACTTACTACTACTACATACATTTGAGTCATTGACTGTGTTCAAAATTGCATACTAACATATTATTCATACTAATTATGATGTAAAAATTGAGTTTGTAATGCGTTACAACTGCATAGTAATGTGTATTTCGTGTATGTGAGAAATGCCTGGATGTAAACTAGATTAGCAAGAATTTCTGCGTAAGAGACGTGAGCCTGCTGGACATAATCAACTGCCCCAAAATGCATTGCCGCACTTCAGACCGTCAAATGGCGGACTACGAGGCAGGCGCTTTAAAATAATATATAATTGCAGATGATGGCGAATGACGTTAATGTACATTTAAGAGGAAAACATGGGAGCTCACATATATAATGTACTGTAGAAAAACAATTTTAACACTAAAATATTTAATAATTTGTATATGCCTTATAATAGTGGAAAATATCACATTTGAAGAGCTGATTTTGATTTACATTTGTGACAAACAATTTTCATTCAACGGTAATTCGGACCGGTAATGTCAATTTGATCGATAGTCATGTGATGCAGAGAAGAAGTATTGTTTCACTTTACTTTAGTGTAAACAGTCTGCTGGTAATGGCATACTTAATCGATAATTTAGTAGGCAGTATGCAGTACATACTGATTAAGTATGCAGTATGCAGTATGCGAATTAGAACATAGTCACATCCTGGGCAATAGAAACCTGGTGTTAGCATAGCGAGATACGACGGCGCTGTGGAAGCCTGAGCGTTGTAGGCAGATACACTGACTGTTGATACATCCTTTAGAGAGGTAGTGAAGTGGCATCGCGTCTCCTCGCACACCAAGCGGTCCTTTGGCTCAGCTGTGGACGTATTCACCAACACCCGAGTGCCGTTATTGTAAAACAGTCTGGCTTCATATCCCAGAATGAGACCGCAAGCCCGAGACATAGGAAGTTTCTGGATGGGATGAAGAGAAGGAGAATTTAGCGAGGGGCGAGTCTGTCTAAAGTGAGACTCTGGTTCATTATTTTAGTCAGAGAATAATGATTGTGGGTCATTTTTTTTTTATCTACCTTCCAGGTTAGAACACAGTCAGAGCTTGCCTGGGATATCCCACAGTCCCGCCATACATCCAGCTCTCCAACAGGGGCTGAACCAGAGAGGAACAAATCAGCAAGAAGGAGAGAAAACCAGAGAGATAATGGCAACATCAAAAACCCAGTGAAAGTTTGTGGAACTCAGTGGTTCATAGTTTTAGCAGAGAAAATATTTATTTGTTTAGAGAACGACACAACTACACAAGTATAAAGGTTTTTTGACTGTATCTTGTACGGCATTGTGGCGACAACAGCTGTCCACAGACAGGCAGTAATATAAACACCTGGCAAATTACTTAGAACGTCTTCTGTGGTAGTTTCCGCTACAGTAGGTGTCTGCAGCAGCACATTTTGCCATGATGACACACACAGGGTCAAAAGCTGAAAACACTACCAGCGTCGCTGTCACCTCTAGTAAAGATATAGCTAGTGGCCGGTTAGCTTAGCATAAAGACTGGAAACGGGGGAACAGCTAGCCTGGATTTTTCCAAAGGCAACAGAAAACCCACCTATCAGCAAATCCCAGCTCACTTTTTAACATGTTGTATATCGTTTGTTTAATCCATACAAAAGTGTAAAGAAATGGACAAACAAACAACATTTAGCATGTTATATATTTTGTTACCTTTGACCAGAGCAAGGCTAACTGTTTCCAGTCTTTATGCTAAGCTAGGCTAATCAGCTGCCTACTGTTAATAACTGCGGTAACACTCTTCTCATCTAACCCTCAGTAAAAAACAAATAAGCATATTTCTTAAAATGTCAAAATATTTCTTTAATGTGTTTTTACTCAACAGTTAAAAGTGGCATAAAACAAACAAAAGAAACTATAAACATTTGTCAACCATCTCCAAGTTTTTGCTTAACTTGGAGACCACATCACAAATGAGGACCCACCTGTTTCTGGTCCTCGTACTCTGTGGATTGAACTCCAGTCACTCTTTAAGCCTCTGCCACAGATACAACGAACTTGAAATTCATAGAATGTGCAGGGCCGGGGCGTGTCGATTGTATAGCTGCCATGGAGTAGATGCCCATTCTATGTAGAAAGGGAAAAAAACGAGTCTAAGCATGCATTCAGTTGACAAAGCTTTAGTCAATTAACAATATACTGATTTTCTTGCAAGATTATCTTTGAGTTTGTTTTGTTTTTTTCCGGACATTAATTGATTTATTTAGTAATTCATCAGCACTGTCTCCTCAATGTCAACATACTCCATTATAAAGTGTTGAACATGTTGAGGTGAAGAAAAGAAGAGAATTGTGAAAGACAAAACCTAAACCAAACCTCAAGCCACTCTTGGTTTGCCTCAGTCCGATATCTGACATCACAATGTCCCATAGAGAGCTGCTGCTCATCACAGTTAGAATTCCAGGAAATCTCCAATGCTTCCTGATGGCTTGATGTGACGTTAGGAGGGGGCAGCTTGACTAGAAACAAAGACAGACACAGAAAAAACACCAAATTATTGATTTTGATTTAAGTGATATTTCGTATTTGAAGTTAAAATTACAAGAGTGACAAAATTCAGTACCAACCTGTTTCCATTTAAATAAGTCAATTATTGTGATTCTGGTTGTCAGAAAGGCATCAAGAACTATTATTATTATTACTGTTGTTGTTGTTGTTGTTGTTGGCGGTGGGTGTGTATTCATACAGAAGAATGTGCAAGACTGACTCACTGATATTTGCTGTATTTAACAGAACCTTCGAAGATTCGTCAGAAACGTTCTGGTTCTTAGCCTGGACCCAAACATTAAGTTCCCCATGGTTGAAGTCTTCACGACGGATAATCCAATCCAAACTGGTCCCACTGATCACATGCTCCTCCCTAGAAGAGAAGGCAAGACAAGACAAGAGAAGAGGAGTAACACATTTTTAGAGTTATCGGATTATGGTCATCAAAACTTTAAAGTTGTAGGACGAGTATGACATGGAATATTTTTGATTACTTGGTATTTGCTGGCTCCCAGTGCAAGCTGTAGTTCGGGTCCAGCCTCAGATCCCAACTACAGTGGATATCTGCACAATTGTTTTTCTCATCACATGGGATATAGCACTCAAGACGAGAGGCAGCAGCAGAAGGACCTGGAGAAAGAAGGGTAAGGGATAAAACCAAAAGTAAAACTATGTTCATAGAAAATTCATAACATTTAAAAAAAAAAAAAAACATTTTTTAAACAGTTTTAACTAAACCTGATCATTATAATTTGAATCATGAAGGTAGGATTTCTTGCGGGGCTGTTGAATTAGGCTGTGTTAATTTAAGGTAGGTGTACCGAATAATCTGGCGACGTAGAAGTTTAACCATGACATCTTAAAGGATTTGGATTCATTTTTAAACACCACTTGACACATAGTATGAAGAGCTCGTTAAATATTGTACTGTCCTAAACAATACATGTAGATCCATTTAGCAGGAAAAAGAAGATAAGGTTAGAGGCAGTGACACAACCTTAAATAGTTAATCCAAAATGCTACCACCATGAGTCAACAAGCAAAGGTACGGGCCCAACGTGACAGACTTCCAGGATATTGCGAGTCACAAAATTTTTTTTACAAAAGAATACGCAACATATACAACTAAAATAAAAACAGATGCACACAAGTAGCCTGAAGAAATCAAATAAACACAACGCGTTGCTGCTAAAAATCTGTAAAAACTCTCCAAAGCTCATTCCAGTCAAAACATGTAGTTTGGAAACAAAAAGTTTGTCAGTTTGAGTAGTTTTACTCGTGCAATGTAAATTCTTATTAATATTCATTAGTGTTTTGGTCAGATAGATTTAAGAGAGAGACAGTGAGTAGCCAGAAAGCAATAGAAGAATGAATACAAAAAGACGCCTATTCACTCTTGCATGCATCCGGCTATCCCCACAACTTTTTTTCTATTCACCACAAGACTGTTACCATTTCTCAAAAGTCTTTACAGTTTTAGCTGTGATCAATTCAATGTCTGTGAACAGTATGTACCAAGGAAGTTCACTGACGTTAACATTAACAGGAAATGAGCCCTTTGATGAGGCTGGGTCCTTCTTGCTACTTCCTCTTCAATGCAAAATGATGTATGGATGTCTACAAATGAGAAAACTTCTAGGCATGCGATCTGCATATGTTAGCACAAAGAGCTCCTCATCAAAACATGTTAAGCTTGATGTAATTCCTTTAGTGTAAGCACAACTTCACAGCAGGGAAGAATCTAAATCAGAATCAGAAAACCTTTATTCCCTAAAGGTAACAGGGAAATGTACAGCGCTACAACAGCAAAGGGACAGTGCAGATAAAAGGGTAATATAGGATAAGTACAAAATATAAGTACAAAAAACAACAACCGTGGTAAGTAAGTGGCAGATTAACATAATACAGTAAGTGAACATGTGAGAGTAATACTCTAGCAGCCAGTAATAACAATAATACATAGTAAAAAGAGATATATTGCACATATGTAATGCACATGATTGTATTGCACAGTAATAAATAGTAGTGGGGTGTATTGCACATGCGCGGTGGAACAGCGGTGTTACAAAGTCCTTGATATTGTAATAACATTTGAATGTTGTAGCTGGTTGGTTCTGAGCTCATTTGACACACTTTATCCTTCCTTGGGTTGCTTATTCTTTAACAATACATAATGATCACAAGCTGATCATATATTTTGTAGTTAAAAAATCTTCCGCAGCAAAGTAAGTAGTATTATATGGCTTATAAATAAATGCAGTGGATTAAAAGGGCGATATTTCTCTCTCAATGCAATGGAGTAAAGTATAAAGTGGCACAAAAGTGAAGAAAAAAACGTAGGCACAATATAAGCATTAAGTAAAGGAAGCATTTCACGTATGCAGTATTTAAGAAACACGTGCAAAAACACTGAATAAACCGACCTTGAGCAAAACAATTTGGCAGGTTGACCAGCAAGATGGACAGCAGCCACCTTGTACGAAGTGTGGCCATTACATTTGGACCCAGGGCTCTAGTGCCTGTGGGGGGAAAAACACACAGATGTATACACACAGAAAATGTATCAACCACAGAAGCTATAACCTATAACATTTTTTTCAAATCCAAGAACTGTGTTGGTGGTATGGACACAGTAAATGTAGTGAGCTTTGTTCACCAACACGTGCATCAAAACATAGGCTACTGTACGTTGTTCAGTTTGACATAAATAGTCTACATGCCGACAGTCTGTCTGTCATACACACATTCCTGTTAGATGTACTCAAAAGTAAATGAGCTAATACATATATGGTAAAGTTATATAGTTCGTACATGAAAGCACAGCGGCAACATATAATGAAAGTAACCCAAACCGGAGTTCGTATCTGGATATTGTCTCAAATTAAAGCAAGATGTTTTGTTACTCAATATTATCTCATGGCTATAAACTATTTACCTCATTATGAGACACACTGGGGCGTCTGTCGTGCATCCCGCAGCCATATATATATATATCACGGTTTACAAAGAAAGTTTGCTGTGAAGTTCAAATGGTATGTTAAGTTTTTACCGGGGTTTGCCGAAGTAGACACGTTGCCCCGCCCATTTCTGGAATGAACAGTGACGTCAGCACACGCGCATGCTGTTATACTTCCTGACCTGTCTGCTGACTGCTGCAGGTCCAAGAACACAATACATTTAGCCCAAATATCTTATAGAAACAAAGTTTTGTGTTAAAATAAACTAATATGATAGAGCAGTTACTGAAGAGTTCGTGATTGTAATCTACTGTAGGGACCACAGCTCACTTGAAACTCCCTGCATAGAGTTGATTTAGTTAAAGGGTGTACATTTAGGACTATTTTAAAAGTACTTTTACGCTACTTGAGTACAATTTTAAAGAACTTTAACTTTTTTAAAGCTAGATTGGATAAATTCGGGTCAACAAAGAATATTATCGTGCAACTATAATGCTGACTTGGTAGTCTAGAGGTCAAGTGGTCTCATGGTTAGGCTTCCACATAGAGCAACAGAAGTTTATGAGTTCAATACCAGGCTGTTAGTTGTTGTTATTTTAAACAAGTATATTGTGGTATTACTTTGTCGTATTGTTTGTTTGTTGTCCCACCCAGCCTTCATTCAGTACAAGACTCATTCCACCTCCCTGCGGCCATCAAACTTTTCAACTCCCATTGTTGTAATATATTGTAGTATAATGCACATATGTTTACATGGGCCTATCTATTTCTTATTTCTATTGTTCTTGTAATTTCTCTATGTTTATATATATTTATATTCTAGAATGGGAGAAACTATAGTAACCCAATTTCCTCCTGGGGATCAATAAAGGATTCTGACTGTTGTTGGAGAGTCTGGTGTGGAGGATTTATAAATAAATAAAAATATAAATTTACCTGAGTATTTCCGTTTTATGCTACTTAATACCTCTACGCCACTACAATTCAGAGGGAAATATTGTGATTTCTACTCTTCTCCAGTTATTTTACAACTGCAGTTACTTTTCATATGAAGATTTTACATTAATGAAATTCCAACTTCATGGCTAGTGACTCCTCACAAAAAAGGAATGTCTAGTTGGGACCCCTTGTCATGTTTCAGATATACATTTTTAGCAGTTTTTTTTACTGGATCTGGCTACTTCTTACATCACCAAAAATGTCTCAAAATAGGTTTGTATGGAAGTATGATGCACCAAATGCAAACTATGCCAGGACAACCTATTTCAGGTGAAATGGAACTATTTAAATCCTTGGAAATTTAGGAAAACATTACTTGAACATGTATTTAAAAAGGAAATGAAAAGTTTTCTGTAACACATTTTTTATTATGGATCTGAACCTTTAACACATTTAGCGCTCTGTGTGCAAAGAAACAAATGAAAAATACCAACAATCTACTTCTACTAAGATTAGAGTTTTTATGCAGTTGACGTCAAATGACCTTAACAAAGCATTTAAATCCCTTGAATTCTCAGAAGCACTATTGAACTGCTTATGAGGAAAATAAGTTTAGTACAGTTTGTGTGATAATGGTGGGGAAGGACAAAACAGCTTGGTTCAACATTGAATAATTAAGGCTATTCATTACAAAGCATTTTTAAAACAGAACAATGTAAATAAACATTTTGAACACATGACAGCCCTTTCCATACACTTCAAACTATAAACAATTTGAACAGTTCATAATGGTTTAACTGGATATAAAATTACATAAAATTCATGAGAAGTGGGAAAGTGTTTATGTGTATATTCATGTGTCCTTTTGTGTAGTTATGTATACGGCTGCCAGTGTATTCACTTAGATGGTGAAGATTGACTCAGCAAAGGGAGCTTATCTCACTCTTGCTGCAGCCCCACTTGCAGCAGGCGTTGGACAGGCCCACCACTACATCCCGGCCCTTGCGGTCAGCCTTGCGTAGGGCTTCCAGGATTTCCTCACTGATGAAAGAACGGGCGTGCCTGCTAAACACTCCCTCATGGCTGTCTGTAGTTGTTAAGCTTAGATCTCTGTTCCTTTGGAGGAGACTCTCCAGCGCAGGATTGTGACTCAAGCCCTCCGAGGACTCCTCCTGATGGGAGCTAAATGGATCCTCTGAAACATCTGCAGCAGTATAATGACAAATCAGAGAACACTCATGCTTTTTCAAACCAATAGGATGTAGCATAAAATAAAGTCATTTCAGGATCAAAGGCTGAAACAAACAATTGGGGATTTTTTTTATTTCAATTTGTATTAATTGTTTTATATCTCTGATTCCAGCATACTGTAAACATTGACTAAGCCAACTATACCAAAAATCATGATGTTCAATACAAATTTAATTAGTAGTATTTTTTGTCTATCTGCACTTGGAATAACATCATTATCATTAACCATTATCATGCACAATTGCACACATTCACAAATGAGCAGAAGAAGGTAAAGACAGGAGTTTCATCATGGACATTCAATTAATTCACAGAGATCCACAGAAATCCTAAAAACAATTGGAAAAAGATTTAATTTGATTTAATCTGGTGACTAAAACATACAACTAATGCATGTTTTAGTCACCAGAATAAATCATATACATAGTCACCAGATGAAACCCTAGCAGTGATTGTAGGTAAAAGACATCACAAGGTCAGTAATGAATGTAGCGCCCTCGGCTTCTCACCTAAACTCCTGAGTGACCGTCGCCATCGTGAGCCTCCGCAGGTGAAGATGACTGCCCGGATGAACTCACGTCCACACAGCTTCACCCCATATGTTGGGACGTCAATGGGCTGAACCCCAGCCACCAGCAGACACACAGCCAGTACCACCACTTTCCACATAGTACCCCAAGGAAATAAAGCAAAATAGAAAGTAGATAGAAAGTGTCTTAGCTTTGAGCAGCACTTAGCTTTCTGTCTCCCTGTTTGCAAGAGCTATGACTTTCTCGCTGACCCAGGCGTGGTTTATAAAGGGCTTTGGAGCCGTGCATGGGAGGCATGCATACTGCGCATGCAGGCCTCTTCTGGAAAAAGAACAGATTTGAAAAACAGATACAGTCAGAGACCTTTATGGAGACAAAAAGCGGACCAAAGGTGGCATAATTAACGAATATGTCAGAGGCCCTGATGATATAATTGTGATTCACCATGAGAAGCATTTCTGTCACCTTTAATTGTACCTCAATATTATAACTTCACTTACATTTAATATGTAAACAATTGCACAATCATGGGTCGTGTATTGGATGTGAATATGAAGAACATACTAAAATAATGTCAATCAAAGGCAAAAAGTATAAGTCTATGTGACATAAAAAACTTTTAAACTGACCAATTACAACTCTGTCTCTATGTGTGTCTCATAGGGCAGGACATTTGCAGGTATAGGCTATCAATTTATTTGATATATTGTGGCACTATAAATTGCTTAACCACTATCATGGTCTCTTTTCCCCAACAGAAAAGACTACAATATATTGTTGTGTCAGATGCATGGACAAGCTAAATAAACGAGTCAAACAAATCAAAACAAGAAAAAAATTCAGACACATGAAATTAACCTTTCAGGCCTAATTAGACATGTTGCATGAATTCCCCTGATAACATTTAACATTAACTGACACCACTACAGGGATATATTTAGGCCATTGTGAATAATATCACAATTATTTAAACATTATTTGTATCAGGTTTGCCATTTTTAATCTACAAAAAAACCCTGCATGACTTAAGTATGTATGATTTTCCCTTTCTCTTGAAAATTGCTTATTCTCCCTTCATCTCTTTGCCAAAAGGTGAACAGGGAGGACTGAGACAGGACCAGTGACATTTTCAAAGGCAGATAACATAGAATTCTTATTATGAGTCAGACAAAAATAAAACACATTTTTATCTGTGTATCCACATAGCTAAAGGTCGCTCGTTTAGTAAATTACAATGCGGATGATGAATTTGTAATTAATGACGATAGCAAGCAAACAAAATGGCACCCTGATATTCATTACCACAGTGTCACAGAAGTGACCTGTGGAGGTCATGGGAGCAATATGAAATGGCCCATACTTTCTTTATAAATGTGTGCTGTATCAACAATGCACAGTGTAGATACATTTTTATAATAGGGTCATACATACTGTATAATTTGATTTAAGGGGTCACTTAAAAATAATTTTGAAATGACTTGTGTTTCGGTACACAGTCGGTGTTTTCATTTATATGTTCAGTTGTATGTTGGCTGCATGACTCTAAAAAATGACTAAGGGTAAGAACATTTCCAACTGGCTTTTCGGGACTAGCAATAGCCGGTAACTGGGCTGTTCACACTTTTTATATCAGTTATGTTACAACAGAAATATGTGTAATCAAATGCATTGTGTTTTATCATACAATGTTATACAAAAGTGTTGACAGGTAAGAGTCAAAAATTGGCTTCTTAGCAAAATAAATTTACGGCATAGAAGAGAAAACATCTCTGTTTATTATATGTCAAATAAGCCAAACTGCTAGACTCTGAGGGCATTCACTGAACGAGCTTGGTTTTAATATATCCAGATGTAGACTACCAGACAGATGTATCATCACCAAAGACAAATGGGTAGTGCATGTAGTAATGACATTGGCTATAGACACTATCAAATCACTAACTGCAGGATTTTGACAAGCCCTAAGATAAATCTGTTACTTTTATTGACATAGCATCCGCCTTAGTCGTAAAAAAATGATGTATGATGGACAGGGATGTTCCACAAATGGGCGTAGAAGGCTTTGTAGTGGAAATGTGCTGCTCCTGTGACTTTAAGACAATTTGGCAGCACTCAGCCAATCAGAGCGACGAAGGGGGAGGGAAGGGAGCGGGTGGGTAGCAACAGTTGCCCTGGTGAGGACGAAGCGCCATAGCCACGGTAGCCCTGGCGACAAGAACCCAGCAACGAGAATCAACAACAACAACAACTGAATCCGCCATAAAAATAAAAGAAGACATTTCACCGGTGGGAAATACACACGTGGATACAGAGGTGAAGCTCTTTACATATAGGAAATATTTTATGTCCAATAATGCTTCAACTGAATTGTGCTATTGCTTTCCCTTGTTGTTTCAGTAGCCATAACAGGCAACTGCCTCCTAGTGTTAGCTGAAGTTAGCCTGCAAGCTAGACGTCGTATTGATAGTCAGGCGAGTCCGTTTCTTGAATGGGATAGTTTATGCCCGCTACTCATTCGAGTGACACTGAATTGTGCCTGCCATGACGACGCAGCCACAGATGCATACTCAAGCAGGCCGTTGTTATGGCGATGTCAAATGCAAAAGGTACAAAATGGCGGTTGTTGTAGAGACCAGTTAGCTTGCTGCCCGTGTTGCCTTGCTAGATAGCTAGCATCAGCCCTGTCACGACAGGCTTGTGCTCGCTACTGCTTACAGTTAACGGAACGAGTTATCAGTAACGGACACTTGTTTTTAACGATCATTTACGTGCATTCTGCGGCGGTTTGAGACGTTATGTTTTTTCAGGAGCCCGGCACGAAACCAAGTCCCAGTGTACATGGCGTTAACCCTCCCAAACGGAGACCAAATCAGGATAGTCAAGTTAAAAGTGTAACTACATAGACAGTTTTTGGGTTAGTGTTGGATTCAGGGGCAGAGTTGGAACAATAACTGTCCACTGAAATATCGTTCTCGATTATAGAAAGTGGAGAGCTAAAGGCAGGTGGCGGACATTTAACATGTGAGGGGCGTGGCGAAGGAAGGCGTTTTGCAGGTGCTCGGCAGGTCCGAGTTCAGTTTAACGTGTTTGTTCGCTGATGTGCTGTCTGGGCAGCGTTATAGATTTGACATAGGGTTTCTTTTTGCCGATTGACCATTGACGTCAGAATTAAGCACCCTCATTTGGGATGTATTCATAACAAACCTTCCTTCTGTGCTTCTGAACAACGCCAATTGAACATCGTTGAAAAAGGCACAAGGTTTATAATTTAGTATCAAGGATATGTTACGTCACAAATTAAGGACAAGGTCTACATGTACTCTTCTCGTAATTGTGTCTGACATTTATAACAGAATGCATTGCAGTAATAGTGCAATTTTGATATGGGATTTTCCCAACTTGTGAAACTGGCATAGCATGTGTGATCACATTACAGGTAATGAGAAACCGAAATGCTTGTTCCCGTCAATACTCCTCCCCCACATCTCCACATCAGCTGCACCACCAACAGGTCAGCTACAGTAGTACTTAAAAAAAAGGGGGGGGGGGGGGGGCCTGATGTTGATCACTATTTTCCACTTACACTATTTACAGATTCTGCAACAAATATCACATGTTCAAGCGTTGCCCATGTCATTTTACAAGTTGGACTTCCTACTTCTAAACACTAATATAAATGAATTATGATGATTGATTACATTTTGTTCTGCTCCACTCTCCAAAAGTCGGGAATGTTACCCCTCTTACCTTCAAAACTCTGACTAGATCTCTATCCCCTGCCCTGTGTCTCTGAATGATTATACAGTGGCTTGAAAGACCAGAGGACATTGTGCTATTTTAACCAAATAGTAAATTAACAGTTCCAGGAATCATCCTGGAACATTCAGAGCATCCCTAATGTATTCCAAAAATTGCGTTACTAGTCATTTGTTTCTTTTTCCTAGGGTGATTGCCAGCTCTTGTAATGGCCACCTCAGGCTACGTAGGTGAGATCCAGCCAGCAGCCCAACCCCAGGGGTCTGTTGTTACCGTCACACCAGGGCAACCTGACGCCAGTTCTACCCCTGCAACTGCCACTCAGTTTCTGGCTGAGATTCAGACTGCTGTGGCCACTCCCACTGTTGTCACATCCACAGGCCAAATTACTCCCACTGAGCAAGACACCTCCATCACCAGTCCGAAGCCTGCAGATGGTAGTCAAGCCCAGTCCACCACACAGGCCCAGCCTCCTCAGACACAGTATGTGACCGCAGAGATCCAGGGCTCTCCCACACAGTCTGGAAATGCTCAAAGCACTCCTCAGTACATCGTTGTTACAGTCACAGGTAAGGTCTGAACCAGGCCAGTTCTGGGCAGAAGCAGCGCTTCACTTAATCCATCCACATTTTAGTGGTTGCTCCTTGTTGTTTAAAAGCTTTTATTTAATTTTTCAAAAAGGGTTTATATACACGCATATTAATTTTTATTGAATCTTATCAAATGAAATAAGCCTGTATGTTCTTAAGGGCAGTCAGTTACGTTACCTCCAATTGTTATGGATTGTTATTGTAAAACTAAGATATAATTTCCCATATTCAAATAAACACTTTAGTTGCCGCACTACACAATTCCTTGTTTTAAAATCTTTATTTAATCAGACAGTATCATTGAGATTAAGATCTACTTTCCAAGAGAGACCTGAGAACAAGAAAACAGTATGCACAAACAACAACACAAACAACACAACTTCACAATAATAAGGAATTAAAAACAGTTACAAGTATCATGAAAAACATTGGATAATAAAGCTTTGAAATTGGAACGCAAGACTCCAGTTTGAGGACAGAGGACTAATAATAATGACTAAGTTTGAGACTTGCCTGAATGGTGGAATGGATGAGTGGTGCACTTACAAAAATGGCATCATATCAACAACTTCATGAAAGTAAAATAACGTCAGCAACTTTTGAATGCATTTACATTCCCTCTTTTTCCTTCAGAGGGCTCCCTTCACTCATGTGACAGTGTGTCTGACTCTAGCCCCCCTCCCGCTGTGGTGCAAACAGGAGTTCCCACGCAGGTTGTTCAGCAGGTTCAGGCGGCTCAACAGGTAAAATATGTATACGCACACAAACACAACATGAAATTCAATGTTTTCTTGACTCTTAAAACGATATAGTGTTTTTATCTCTGCAGAGGTCTGTGGTGCAGGCCACTTCTCAGATAGCCAAGACTGAGCCAGGCACGCAGCTCAGTGTCACCAGCCTACAGCCTGTTCATATCAGCCAGGAGGTAAGTCAAACACACACACTAACACAGTTCATTATTGGTGGTCAATTATGATGTCTGACAATCACGTGTGTTGTCACTGACCAACGCATATTAGTGGAATACAAGTAAAAACGCAAGTCAAAAGAGGATTACATGTGACATCCAAAACCTTCCAACGTCCTCAAATTAAGTATTAGGCAACTAATAATCTTTGGGTCAAACCTGCCTCTGCTGGCTTCCAGTTCTTCCCTAGCACTGAGGTGACAGCGTTAATCAGGGATAAGAATCTCGAAGAAAACCAGCTGCAACATGAGATAGGACAGCCAGAGTGCCAGGCCTGGGCAACAGCAGACTACATAAGAGAATGCTGCGGCACGCCCCTCTACCTCCCCTCGGACCTCCTTCAGTATTACCAATCACTGTACTTGCTCTCTGTGCATGCGGAGAAAGAGATAGGAGCCCACCGGGCAGTCACAAGCTCAGGCCCTGATCAGCCACGACAGCAGTCTACAACTACCACTTTCCAAGTAGGTCAGGGACACAAGGGTGACTGCTGCTGTATAGTTAAGGGAACAGAGAATCTGTCTGCGGCTATGAAATCAATTTAAGTTATGATTGCAAAAGAAAGTGCACATGAAAGATGTATGGATTCCCAGGTGACGATACAGTTGATATGGTCTAACTAGGCGGGCAAAGATTCATTGGATGTTTGTGTGTGTATGTGTGTGCCCACTCTTTAGGTCCAGCAGCAGCTCACACCAGTGCCAGTGCAACATGTATACGCCAATCAAGTGCAATATGTGGAAGGAGGAGAGACCAACTACACCACCAGCACCATGTTAGTATAAAACATTAGTGTCCATTGCTTTCTAACATATGTCCTACAAATTTTTCCTTTATAAGCCCAGTTCAGACTAAAGATTTGTGAAGAGACAAGTTGGAACTTGCAACTACTTGCAATGTGCCGGTCTGCAACGTTTCGAAACCTGGCAGTTTACAACAATGTGATTGAACGGTTTATCGTCTCCATTGCAACACCTTTCTGTACTTCCGTTATAACTAACGTTACAGTTTTTCAGACTTTCTTTGTAGCTGGATATAATTTGTAGTGTCTTAAAATATGAATGAAGATACTGGTAGTGAGATACTTGCTACAGTTGCATTGCTTGTAGTGATGAAATGGCGATAACATAAGAAAAAGGAGAGATTTGAGAATTTGGAGACGTCCATGTGTGCTTCAACAGAATGCCCAGCAAATTTACGTAGTGAGCTTGAGACAGGAGAACTCCCCTTTTTCTCAATTTCTCCTGTCTATTTTCCGGAGCAGTTCCGTCCAAAGCCACTTTGACCAGATGACAGTTTGTAACTGACTTGACCAGCTAACTCCACTATGAGCATTACATTCTAAAACCAGGCACGAAGGACTTGACAAGCTGAGTCCCGGCGACACCACCGGCAAGTTGAGATGGGCCAGTTCACACCGCTGCAACTTTTCCCTGCAAAGTTCTAAACGATTTCGTCCTGTTGCGAATCTTTGGTCTAAACTAGGCTTTACAGTTTAATTTCTCCACCAGTTTACTTTGTTTCTAATGCGTGTTTTCATGTTCTTTCATCCAGCCGGTCGAGCGCCTTTCCTTACACTGACACACCCCTGTACACCCAGACCACAGCTGCCCAGTATTATGAAGGTCAGCCAACTTCCGTCTCACAGGCCTCCACCCCTGGCACACCTCTAACTGTCTCTGTGACTGCTGGCACAACAGGGGGTGTGTCCATGTTTGTTGCCCAGCCTACCAGTGCAGCAGGGGGAGGGGCCACGGTGGTGACCGCAGGTGGCACCACCAATGGGGCAGGGGAAGGGGCAGGCACCAACGGTGGCGCAGCAGGCAGCTATGTGATCCAGGGGGGTTACATGCTGGGCAGCAGCAGCGGAGGGGCAGCTGGCAACAGTCAGAGCTACTCACACACCGCCCGCGCCTCTCCAGCCACTGTGAGTATTACAGAGGGCGAGGAGAGTAGCGTGCCGTCCGCAGACAAGAAGGTATGCAGAAGCGCCAAGCGCAGGAATTTCTTCTCGTTTTGTTCTCATCCACACAACCCTTTGGTGGCGCAAACTGATGACGTCATAGTTTCGTCCAGTGGAAAGCACAATTAAGAATGTGGAGATTCGTATTAGGACTAGGGCTGTACCGAAAAGTTCCAAGCTTCATTCATAACGTTGACATTCTAACTTTAAATATTTTAAATGAATAAAAAAATCTGTTAATTCTGTTTAAAGCCGGCATTTATGCACAGTTGCAGATAAACATGAGGTTAAACTTATATTATTCGTATTATACTATTTGTAGAATTAGGTTCCATTGGTGGCTGTGTAGGATTGTTTCCGACTCGTGTGACCCAAACATGTCCAATAACTCCCGAGCGATGTAAAGTCCAAAAGTCAAAATTCGTTGAGAAAAGATAGATAATCATTTCCACAATTCACAACACTTTTTTATCTAAAAAAATATTCTGCTTCAATACATATTTGTTGGCATTTAGCTTGCTGTAAACAAAGGGAGGCACGCACCTGTGTTGATGGGGCGGTCTAGCAGCAATCTAACAGCACATTCGAAGCTTCATTCGAAAACATCAAAGCTTTGAATGTAAAATAAAATGACACTCGGTACAGCCCTTATTAGGACCAGAAATGTTAGCTGTGGGTGATACATTGCTTATTGATCACAATAAAACTTATTAAAAACATTTTTAACTGTGGTTTCCTCTTGAAAGAACACAAAACCATGGCCTCATTATTTTCATATCATTACAGTGCATGTGACGAGGGGCATTTTTAATTTGCCTGAAATGCCCTAACACTATCTTGTTCATCACAAATTCATCCTATTGAACACCATATGATAATAGTAACCAACCTATGTTTGGCAAACATTCCATTAATATTGCAGGTCATTAATTCATTGCATACCAAAAATGTATGCCACGGCACGCAAACAAATGTATTTGTGTTTTCATTCCCAAATGATTGTCAGACTGAAAATGTAAATCGATTTGTTTGTGTTTGTATAACTCATTGATTAGAAAAATTTACGTGCATGTAGTGTATTTTAAACTGAAAAATGTGGGTAATGTCTTTGTAGATAAGAGTGCCTATTTGTGTGTGCACATATGCTGAGGTGTGTTTGAATGTATTGGCTTTGCTAACTGCACCAGCTATTTTCTTTTTTTCTTTGCCTGCGTGTCAGGTACAGTGGTTGCTGGACAACTATGAGACAGCTGAAGGAGTGAGTCTGCCACGTTCCACCCTCTACTGTCACTATCTGCTGCACTGCCAGGAGCAGAAACTAGAGCCTGTTAATGCTGCCTCCTTCGGGAAACTCATTAGATCTGTGTTCATGGGGCTACGCACCCGACGCCTGGGCACACGGTAAGACGGGTCATCAGACACCCAAAATCAGGGAGAGAAGATGTGATTGTCCATATATATATATATATATATATATATATATATACACATAGGGGTGCACATACACACAACTCACGTAAACCCCTTTCATACAATGCTTTGTTGTATGACATGACAAAAACACAAAACCCCTTAAGTTTTATCCTTAAGTAGAATTCCTTAAAAGGGAAATTAGTTAAGGTTCATTTTCTGCATTGAAAGAGATTTTACAGCAGTAAAATTCTACAGTTTCCATGGAGACCTTTTGTTTGTTGTTTTGTGCCACCAATGTTACATTAAGGAAACCTTAACTCGGTCTTCAATTAAGATTTTAACTTAAGGTGTTTTGTGCAACCAGCCCCTTTTAAATGTATTTGTATGTATATAAAATGTTATACATCAACATGACATCACAAAGAGAGCAGGCAAATGGAGAGAGACAACACTTTTCCCACAATCTCCTTACCATAGTGATGCACATCTGCAGCACAGGCGTCATCTTTACACACACTGTATGATCCATATGCATATAGCTCTCAATTAGTGGACACCTAAGCAAAGTTTCCTGCAGGAGAACAATGGATATTTTTCTAGGATAATCTATAGAGCTTATTGGAGCGTTGCAAAATGTTTGCCTCGTGTAGGAAGAAATGTGGGCAGAGATGAAGACAGACAGCATGTGTGTGGGTGAGTGAGTTTCATAAAGGAGGGGAGAGTGAGCAATAGGGATTGACTTTTTAAGGAATGTTTGGTAATATGGGTTTAATTTAACGATACAATATGTTGGTTATTGTATCTTATGAAATTAAAGATATATATCTTGAGATGAGTCTGTATTGAGACTGTAGAGTATGTGGCTTTGGAAGAGTTACCACAGGTTTATATAGACAACATAAACCCTCTCCTTTCACATATACTCATTTCATTTGATTTGTTTCTGACAGGGGTAATTCCAAATACCACTACTATGGGCTGAGGATCAAAGCAGGCTCTTCTCTTCTCCGTCTGATGGAAGACCAGCAACATCTGGCCATGAGGCAGCAGCCCTTCTCACAGAAACAGAGGTACACACATCAAGTAAACATCCATACTATAGACTGTGGACGATGTCCTCCACGATGTTTGTGGACTACTGTTTTGAAGCCTCGAATTTGTCGTTTCGGCCGAATTTGTCGTTTCTGTGTCACGAGAGGGTGGAGCTAGGGACACTGAACAAGACATTTTTAGGCGACCAAAATGTTATAATTAACTTTCATGAAGTGAAAGCACACTTTAAAAATGGTAAAGTTGTAAGGGAGAGCATCAAACCGGACATTGCTTTGTTAGCGACCTGTCAATCACAAGGTTGCCCTGCCCTAAAGCATATACTGCTTTATTGTGTATTTTTCTCTATATGGGACCATCATTTACAAAATTAACATCAGGCTGTATTGACTTAAAACTAGTGATTGAAACCATAAACTCATCAGGAAAATGTTTACTGAGGTAATAAATTAATTAAGAAGTAGGCTTATTTTCTCATAAACCTTTTTTGCAACCAGTGGAGTCACCTCCTGCTGGCCAGTGGAGAGAATGCAGGTTTAAGGCTCTTCTGCATTTCAGACCTGGAGTTTGCCACTTGATCGATACACACATTAACACATCTACTGTCCATCATTACGCCGCTATAACTATTTCTCTTAAATATCTCTTTTCAAAATGTTCCTCTGAATCTATTTCCTTTGCACAGTTATCTCGCACAGTATATGTGTTATTTTAAATCCTCTCACGGTTCCAGACATCTGCTATATAAGAGAGAATTGCCGTTTCGTTTCACTTTATTATTGATCATCTTCATGTAGATCTGAATGTTTCATCTACCTCATCATATGTACTTTATTCCTGTTCCTATCAGGTTGAAGCCGGTGCATAAAGTAGAGGGAATGACCAATGGCACAGCAGCAGGAGCAGGCCAGCAGCAGCAACAGCAGCAGGGATCAGGGCAGGTGGACATCAGCACCCAGGTTCAGCAGTACCAGCAATTCCTAGGTGAGTTCAGTAAACAGTGAACAAATCCCTACAGGTATGAAAGGCATGGTTAAAGATGGTGTTATTGTGAAAATACAATATGCATACAATATATAATGCAACAGTTACAGTTAATTCTGATTACCCTCTGCATTTAATGTGATTTTCTTTTGAGCATCCAGTGTTCTTGTGTTCCAGATGCATCCCGAGCTCTCCCAGAGTTCCCAGACATCGACCTCCAGGGGAAGTCTCTGCCAGAGGGAATTGAGCTGGAGCACATAAAGAGCTTTCAGCTGCTGTACAGAGAGCACTGTGAGGTAACTGAATGAAAGGGCATCAGTTAGCTGGCGGGCACCCATTGAGTATTTAGGAGTTCCCGTTTCTATCTAGTTGTTAGTGAGACCGTGGAAGACTACTCTAAGTGAAAAGTACCCACTATAACTTATAGGGTAGGACAATACTAACTGAAAAAATGAACAGACACGTTATTGGACAGCTGAGGGGGAAGATGGGTTCAAAAGTATTCAGCCAATATAATTAAGGTCCATTTATTTATTTAATCTTTATTTAATCAGGCAGTTTTTGACGAGACACCTGAGACAAGAAACATTCATAAGAACACAAACAACAAAACAGAATCTTAACATTTACATTTGTCATTTAGCAGACGCTCTTATCCAGAGCGACTTACAGTGAACTAACTACAGGGATCAGGAATTGATCTTGTGATAGCCCGTATGTGTAATTTATTACTGATGTATAAGATGTTCTCTCTGTGTTCTGTCAGGCTATACTAGATGTGATGGTCAACCTGCAGTTTACCCTGGTGGAAACTCTGTGGAAGACCTTCTGGAGGTTCAGCCAGAGTCAGGCTGGAGATGCCACGTTGGCTGTGTGAGTGGTCTAGCCTTATAGGCAAATATAAAAAATTCAGTCATAAACAAAAGTCAGAAGATTCTCCTATTGCTGTAGCAGTACCATTTTATACAGAATGCAGGTAATTCAAACTGGCATGCATGTGTGTTGGCAGTCATGACGAGTCAGAGAAGCGCCTCCCTAAGTCCTGCCTGGTGTTGCTGTGCAAGTATGATCCGGTGCTGCGCTGGAGCCGGGACTGTGACAACAGCCTGTACCAGGCCCTGGTGGAGATCCTCATCCCTGATGTCCTCAGGCCCATCCCCAGTAAGGCTCTACAAGAAGTATAATTATGCAGTAAAAACCCCATACTGTCAAATGCAAGTGTAATATGCACATACCAAAATATTATATAACAATATGTTTACCACAAAAGTGACCACAGAGAAAAAACATATAAATAATTATTTAATTATTCATTTATTAATATAAAAAAAGATCTGACTTTTTTTATATTTAGAGTTTGGACATTTATTTTACTCTCTTGTCAGTATTGACAAACATAATTACAGCTGCCATTACAGTATATGTGTCCATACCTACAGTATATGCCCATACAGAGCTATTCTTTGAACTATTTAGAATGAACCTATGAGAGAACAAAGAACAAAAAACTTTTGGACTGGCTCTGTAGTAGTACTAGAGTACAAAGTTTTTCCAGTGTTTCTTGCTCTGCTGTGGAAAGTGACTCACTGGTATTTAGACTTATTTCTTTCTGATTCAGTTTTAGTCAGACTTTGATTTTAACCGCTAACCGATTATTTATCTACTCTTATAGTCTTCCTGACCACATTCCTGAGTCAAGACACTTTCTACAATAGAGATCGAAGTGATTAAAACAAAACATGATTCAAGTCAGAACTCCATTTGTTCAGAGTTCCTGTTTGTAAATTACGTCAGGGGCGTAAAGCCATAAAACAGAGGAGATGAAGCCAGTGGAGGAGCCCCCTGGGGAGGGGCAATATGTCCCTCACTAAATAAACATGTGACCCCCATAGAGTTACTGTCCTGGTTACATCAAAGGACATACAAATACTTTGAACCTTAATACAGACAATTTGAAATTACTACAATACAATGAAATTTTCCATTACACACTGCTGCCACAGGAATATTTTCCACGCTCTAGGATTTTATGTTCCATGTCAATTGGAATCAAATTTGGTTAAGCATATACAGTACATGGCAAGAAATCTGATTCTCCAGCAAAAACGTAGCTATGTTCACTAAGTGTTTGATAATCCTTTCTCCTGGTAATTCTCAGGGGGTAAGAAAATGAAAACATACTCTGAATTGAACAGAATTAAAAGTCTTTTATCCCTTTTTTTTTTTTTTTTGCTGTCCCCAGGTGCCTTAACTCAAGCCATCCGCAACTTTGCCAAGAGCCTGGAGAGCTGGCTGACCAATGCCATGATGAACATCCCAGAGGAAATGGTCCGCATCAAGGTACACTCCCCTTGGATTAGCTTGCGGTTGGTGGAACAACATGTTTTCTGAGCCATGGAGCAAGTTTTTTTAGGCATGCAGGATCAGCCATTACAAAATCATACTTCCGTTGAGACTGATTGCGAGCTTAGACACTGTTAGGTGTAACTTTAAGTAACAAATGTAACGTAAAGTTTGTAACAAACGTTAAGTGCAAAACTAAAACCCATTTTTCGGTCTGGCCGTTGTCCTTGTTGTGGTTGTGTGAACAGGGGCTCCAGCTGATTTTACATTAAATACAGTCCTATTATTTGTCAGCTCAGTGGTGCAGCTTTTGTGAAAATAAGCTGCAACATTTTTTTATGTAAATCATGCAAATAATCATAAGTAAAAAATAGCCTATATTTGTATGTAATATGTAAAAATATATATTTTTTCTCCTTGTGGTCTCTCAGGTAACATCAGCCAATGCATTTGCCCAGACACTGCGTCGCTACACCAGTCTAAACCACCTCGCCCAGGCAGCCCGCGCTGTGCTCCAGAATACAGCCCAGATCAACCAGATGCTCTCCGATCTCAACCGTGTCGACTTTGCTAACGTCCAGGTTTGTTTAGCCTCTGCAGCATTTATGTCACCTGACATGAATTTCAGTGTTTGTGGTTTACTGTGGCATTGGGTTTAGTGTTTCTGCTGTAGCTTGTAGCTTTGATGAGGTTTCATGTGTTGGTTAGTTATTTAGTCACTACGTCAAGCATTCTGTGTTTTCTGCCACCTTCCCCCCACAGGAAATGTAAACCCTCTAGCTTTTTCTCAGAAGCTTATCATCTTTCTACTTCCTCCAGTGAGTGAAGAACACATGCTTAGATACAGAGCTGTGGACCTGGGAGTGATTTAGTGTCTTGAGACATGACATTTTATTTTCACACACATAAGACTGCATAAAAATCCAGATAAAGAAAAAAAAACAATGTGATATGAGAGGTCAAGAGGCCACAGGCTTATACAACGAACCTCCCCTCCGTTGAAGGAGAAATACAAACAATAACAAAAAAGTAGGTAAAAAACTAAGGTAACATAATAAAAAAAATGACAACAAAAAGCAGACAAAATGTTGCAAAACAAAATCACAATCAGTAGACAACAATCCAATAAAAACAAAGAAATATATAAAAAAAAATAATACAAAGAATAAGAAAAAGAGAGAATTTATATATATATATATATATATATATATATACTGTATACTGTATATACACACGTCAAGAAATAATTAAACATTGTGAATTATTTGCGATGACAATTTGCCAGCTGTGACTGCCTCTTACTGACACATTGCCCCCGTCCTGTCCACCCTTTGCAGGAGCAGGCTTCATGGGTGTGCCGGTGTGAAGACCGAGTTGTCCAGCGGCTGGAGCAGGACTTCAAGCTGACCCTCCAGCAGCAGAACTCCCTGGAGCAGTGGGCTGCGTGGCTGGATGGTGTAGTGTCCCAGGTCCTAAAGCCCTACCAGCAGAGTCCTGCCTTCCCGAAGGCCGCCAAGCTCTTCCTACTCAAGTGGTCCTTTTACAGGTGTGATGGGAGACATTTGGCCATTTCCATTCTACTTTGTGGTGTTTGTTGATGCTGTGAGATTTAGATACAAGCTTTTGTTACACAATATTAGTTGTAAAAGAGCAGCAAAGCTCTTTCTCTCTCTCTCGCTCTCTCTCTCTCTCTCTCTCTCTCTCTCTCTCTCTCTGTCTCTCTCTCTTCCTCTCTCTCTCTGTCTCTGTCTCTTTCTCTCTCTCTCTCTCTCTCTCTCTCTCTCTCTCTCTCTCTCTCTCTCTCTGTCTCATTCTCTCTCACACACAGACATACTTCTCATTTGTGGTTAAGAAGAAGAAGTGACATAGTTACAGAATATGTGTGTACCAAGGGCTTAATTCCCACGCCTCTGCTCTCCAGTTCCATGGTGATCAGGGACTTGACCCTGAGGAGTGCAGCCAGTTTTGGTTCCTTTCACCTGATCCGCCTGCTGTATGATGAGTACATGTACTACCTGATAGAGCACAGAGTGGCCCAGGCTAAAGGAGAGACACCCATTGCTGTCATGGGAGAGGTACCAAAGTACACACACACACACACACACACACCCACACGCACACACACACACACGCACACACACATGGATTAACTAAATAATGTAATCCATACAGTACTAACACATTTTCCCTCTTGCCATTAGTTTGCCAGTTTAGGCCGTGGACTAAACCAGATGGATCCTGACAAAGGTAATTAAACTCCACACTGTCTTTCTAACGTATCTCAGACTTACTACTAGGGATGTACGGAATGTCATTACTTTATATATATTTTATGACGTTATCACCCTAAAAACAAAAATGAAAATCCTTTTAGAGCTAAAATATATTTTTTGTTATTGTTGTTATATAAATGTAATTTATGGTGCTGTTAGATTGCTGCTGGACTGGCCCGTAAATGCTGGTGTGGGCCTCCCTTTTTCTAATTCTACAAATAGCATATTAATAAAAAAAATAATTTTACTGTAGCCTAATCTTCAGAAATACCAGGTTTAGAAAAAAGATGCGCAACATTCGAATGTTGATTTAAAACTCGAACGTCAACGTTATGAATGAAGTTTCAAACCCTCAAACTATTTGGTACAGCCCTACTAAATACAGTCATGTTTCAAGCTTTGTTTATAACTCACCCATTTATCCATGTCCATCCCAGAAGAGGAAGAGGAAGAGGAGGATGAGAGCGATGATGAAAGTCAGGAGCTGTCCCTTCCCTCAGACGGGGTCGTGCTCGGAGACGAGTCTCTGGAGCCGCCTGCCAAGCTGGCCAGAATGGACCAGAGAGTCCTCTTCACAACTGGATCAGCTGACGACTAACACTAACACTACTAGACGTGGGTTGATCATATCGAATATGCACACACACACAGATGTACAAAGAACACTGATTTATACACTCGACACATGTATATAGATCTTGTAAATGTGTGTGCACACCCTCGCTGCATACTGTAACTGTCCCACTTGTTTACGCACACACACAATCAAAACATTCAGTACTGCTGTTGCCTGGATGGCACAACCACCTGTTGGCACCATTGATTCAATACATAATCATTGCCAGTGCAATAGGATGTGGCTTCAGAACCCAGAAGGCCAATGTGATGGAAAAAAAAAGATAATTATACTGAGAAACAGTCTCAAAATAATGACTTAGTATTTAAAAATAATGACATACTATATCAAAATATCAAGTTAGTATCTCAAAATAATGACTTCTGAAAGTGTGTCATTATTTTGACAGTATATCATTATTTTTGAGATACTATATCATTATTTCAAGAAAGTTTCTCATTACAATGACTAATGTGATAAAACAAAATGTCATCACATTGGCGGAAATGGGCTTCCACAGGGAAAAACAGAGAGCATTTTAACCCTCAGTTGTACTGATCTGTAAAAAGTAACTAAAGCCAGGCATGTTTTTTTTCTTTCTCTCTCATTACATTGCAACCTGTAGCCTCGCTGTCTCCTTGTTGAGAAACATCTGCTCCCTCTAGATCCTCCTAAAACTCTCACTGCCGTATCAAAGTGGTCTTGAAAATACCGTGATGTGTATGTGCGTGTGTAAAGGTAACTTCGACAGGAGGAGGGCGCAAAGTGGACCTTCAACAGTAAACAGTTGCTGAGTTTAGTTGTTACCAATTCATTCACGGCTGTGGGAAGTTGTGTCGTTCAGAAGGGAAGAGACATTTGTGAGAGACAGAAGGTGGTTGGGATTTTTGGGTGGGTTTGTCTTATTTGTGTGTGTTTTCTGTTTGAGCACTGGGGGTCACACCGCTCTGCTGTTACTTCTGGAGGCTGACTGAACATGCTTTTCCATGATGGTGTGTGTGTGTCTGAATGTATGATTGTGAGTCATGCCAAGTGTTGACTGTTTCCTCTGTAGATATTTTCTAAGGCATTCAGGTTTTGATTTCGAAGACATGTCTAGATTACCTGTTTAATTTTATTCGCCTGTAAAGAAAAAACGTTCTTGTGTTCTTGGAGTGCCTGTCGTAGCTGCTACTCACACTTGTAAAGAAAAAAGCTACGGCTGTGGAATTGGGGCTCCCATTAGTTGCTGCAAAAAAAATCCTCTCTTTTATTGAACTTCTGGTTCCATGAGAGAGGTACTGTATGTGTCATATTTTTATGTTCGAAGTGCTTCATTCCTATCCATCCAATAAGTTCCTCTGTGGCCTAATTTTCCATTAACTTCTCATTTTCCCGCCTTATTTCAATATACTTTTCCATGTGTGTGCCAAACCCGTTTGCTTTTATCCTCGATCTCATTGTTTTAAATGATCTTTTATGTTTTAAGGAGGACTGTGCCTGAGTAAGAACGCTGATATACTTATATTCTACTGTATATTTATCCACTACTTTGAATTTTGTTGTCACTAAGTGAACCTCTTGTGCAGTGTATGGTGCTGTGTTGTCACACATTGTAAGCAACCTTTGTGTGCATTATTGATTTGTGATTGTACGTTCAATTATCAATCCTATATCATATCTGATGGCTTTTCCACAAACAGGCTAAGGCCCTGCCTCTTTGCACATATTGACTATTGTCTTTAAAACTACGACAGAGTTATCTGATATGTTCTTCACTTTCTTTGAAGTCTTAGGTGTTTTTTTGATGGTGGGGTGCAGGTATCAGATTTCGTGTGAACATCTCATACCACTCTGTGAGGTGAGAAGTGAGATTGCTCTTTCTGCACAGTCCTCCACAGACACTCATCTCCCTCCACTGTGCTTTCATCTCACTGCATTTCCGCCCTCCTGCCAATGGCTTTGTTTTGCTTCAAACATCCATATTCTTAAACACTGTTCGTCATGATTGGTGGTCGTAAACATGTCATTTTTGGATTTTTGAATACAATGTCTTTTAATAGCTGCAATGTCGATTGTTTTCAACAAGCATTGCCAGCCTCAAACCAGCACATCATCCTTTATATGGAGTCTAATGCTACCACAGCTGAGTACATATCACTCCAGTCTTTCAGTGATCTACAGCATATAGAATGGCCATTGTTTACCCAGTAAGAAAAATGTTTAGTCATTTTTATAGTGCATTGTTTCTTATGTACAAAACAAATTGAGAAAAAAGATGTTCAGTGGCAGTGTTTTATGAATTTGGTCTGCTATAAGTATGACTGTGCCTTTGGAGGTGGTAGAATGCAATTCAGATGTTTTTAATTTTAAAGATATAAATTAAAGAATTTTTAAAATTGCACTCTTGTAGTTTTACTTGTGAAGTGTCTGTGTTGAACAGTTAGTACAGTCATACGTCTCAGTACATCAGTAATTATAATATCTGTTGCTAAAAGATAAGACAGGAGTGTGGTCTGACATGCAGCCACGATTGTACTTATCTTAAACTTCTCTTTCATAAATTGACTTCCTGGCATTGCACAGATTAGATACAGAAACAGAAACTACAAATACTTCCAGTCTATTTATCAAATTAAGTCATCTTGCTTGTGCAGTACTGCCTGATTAATCTGAAGAAGACTAGCAGGGACATCTAGTGGTGATTTATCTCAACTGTGCTTTTGTTATGTCTGCTGACAGTGGGCTATGTTTAATGTACATACTGTTTGTAAAAGAACATGAAAGACATCAAAATGTTTAACACACATTTTAAAGTAATTGACATTTGCCCCATTTTTTTATTCAGAGTATTGCTGCTGGTGGTCATCTATTAACAATATCAACACTGCTGCCAAAGGCAGGCTCACAGCTGCCATTCAGAATACAAGATTCATACCTGATACATCTCTGTAAGTCAAAACCAACAGCCTTATATTGCTAAATATATGTACATGTATATCTTAAAGTGAGACACATTGGAAGACTACATTTCATTCTATTACACACAATGACTGGGAAGGAGAAAAGGTCAACACATTCTTGTTGCATCCATAAAAAACAAAGCATATAAAGTAAAAAGCAATCACGTGCAACCTTGAGATTAAACAAAGTCAAAGCATGGAGCAAATGTGCAGTGATTGTAGCCTTACGTGACATTACAGCATTGTAGAAGCTGCAAAGGGTGACACAACCTCCACATGAAAGTCACTAAAATGACAAAGACGGATATGCAGTTGCCTCAAGGCGATTGCCCACTCACAGTATGTGGTTGGTATTAATCATCACTCGTGAGTTTTCCAAGCAATATGAGAGAACTAGGATTGTTTACGCACATTCTTAAAAATCATCTTTTTCTGTCTCCTGGACATATCAAGAAGCATATAAGTGTGTGACAACAATGCAAAACAAATTGAGGCAAGGAAAAGTCTTAAATCATGGCAACATAAACAAAACATTCAGCTTTATGTAGTGATCCTCACACTGGTGCGTATTTATGGCAGAGATGGCCCATAAATCCTGCAACCTATGAGCCATTTAAAAAAGTGTTTTTTCAACCTTCAGGGATTCCAGGCATAGTCTAATATTTGTCATAATGGCCTCCCCAATTAAAACATTTTCACATGACTTGCATGTGACTCGCAGAAGACAACTGAAGCCTCACTGCAGGTAAAGGTTGCACCCGCTCTTTGTTAGGTGCCTTACTTTTAAGTGTTTTGTCATCTACCTCTAGCAGCTTTCAGCAGTTATAAGTCAGCCCACATGCATGAAATAACACTGTAGAATTATATTTGTACACTGTAAAACTGGCTCACTCGTACAAAATACTGCAAGTGAACACATTCATGAGCAAAACAAAAATAATTCAAATGTACACAAATTGAAATACCATGTAAATCAGCTAAGGGGAAAAGTGACAATTTCATAATAAAAAAAAAAAAAAAAAAAATCTAAAAACACTGAGCAAATCAAATGAGCTTTAGAAAGGTTTTCTCTGTATCAGATACACAATATGATTATAGTCCTAATAGCTATGTGCAATTCAGTGAATATAACACAGGGGTATGAAGTGCTTTGAAAATGGAATTAAAAGTCTAAACGAAATTACTAAAAGGAAGATGAGACAGATTTATTGGCAACTTCTCTGCAATAAAGTAAGCGCTTAAAGGCTTCTATGTTCATAATGTCATACATAAAATATATGTGGAGTCATTGAGAAGCCATGTACCGGTCTTCTCCCTCGCCTCAGCTGCAAAGCACTGGAACGCTTGTTCAGTGCACATTTTTATTCAAAAAGTATCCAGGTGGTGTTTGGTGGTGAGGAATGGTTTAATTTCCCCTGACAAAAAAAAAAAAAATAAATAAAAAATCTTAACAGGCTAGATCCTGCCGTTAAATTCAGGGTCGTCTTCTTCCTCCAGTCTCTCAGATTCTCTCCTGAAACCTTCTGCCATCACTGCGTCTAAAATACAAAGAGTTGAAAGGAAGCACGTTCTTTGTGTGAAAACCACTGAAGGATAAACTTCTCATCATAAACTTTGGAGTGTATTCATTTCATATAGATACAATCTGTGTCAGATGCAGCAGACAGAATGACACCATAGAAACACGATGAAAGCCTCGCTGTATCCTCTGTACCAACCTGTCCTTGCTGTGGAGCGGCTGGTTGGCCGGGTGTCTGTCCTGTCTGTCCATAGTACGCAGCCTGCTGCCTGTAATACTCCGCCCAGGCTGCGCTGTAGTCTGGCTGGCCCCCTGTTGTGGATGCTGCTCCCCCAGCTGCTCCTGGGGCTGCAGCTGCTGTCCCAGGGACAGAGCCGCCTGCCTGGGCTAGAGGTGATACAAAAGAGACATGACCCAGCTCACCACTACATTAATTTCCACTTTAAGAACAGCAATAGGTCTCTTTCGGAATAAAGCATTCGGTGTGTCACAAATCCATACTAATTCTTATCAGGTTGTCTGTCTGTGTGCTGTCTAAAGTCACAAAATGTAGCATACTAAAACCAGCCAGGATGCATACTAAATGTGACTGACTGCTGCTCGGGTTGTGTAGGCTACTCGCCAATAATAAGCAGACAGATGGATTTATAACATGTTTAGTACCCGCGGGTAGAACGCACATATTTGGGGTTGGTAAATCATTCCTAATAAAATTAATTCCATCTCAGTTTTAATGGTTGCTTCAAAATATTAAGAAAAAAAAACACTTGATATCCTAAATACCAGAACGCATTTTCTTTCTCCTCACTTTTTCTGAATTTCTACTAGGTAGAGAAAGGCCTCACCCATCTTCTTGTAGTACTCCTCCCAGGCCTTGGTGTAGTCTGGCTGCCCCCCCGGCGTCTGTGCGGGCTGGTCCCCTGAAGTCTGGGCACCTCCAGCTGGGTTAGGGGGGTACTGGGCTGGCACAGCCCCCGACGGCTGCTGGTAGTACTGAGCGTAGTAGGCCGCCCAGGCTGCGTTGGGGTCATTGGCTGCTGCCTTGCCTAGAAAAGATGCAGGGTGGAGGGGGTGAGGTCTTCATAGGTGAAGGTGAGCCCCTGCTACTGGCCTGGAGACCGGGCTTGGAGACCAGGGGGGAAACAGAGACAGGGTTAGCTGCTGCTTAAGGTAGAGGCCGTGCATCTCATCACAATATTTCCATCAGTACTCCTGTTGACCTTCTCAGATTTAGAAAAAAAAGCCATTACTCATCTGAAATGACTGAGAGGGTATACAGTAAAACATATAGCCTGGGATGAAAGTACTGTAGTAGGGTTTTAGCCAACATGTTAAAATTAGCAAAAATAAACATTGATCCCAAAAGAACAGGAGAGGCAGTGAAGTCAAAGGTGACTCACTGGGGTCATGGGGTGCCTGGGGCTGCCACTGCTGGTAGGTGTTGCTCCAGCCCTGAGGGGTGTACTGGTGAGGACCTGGAGGACCGCCACTGAGGAGACAATAAATGGTTTATCATTAATAACCTCTCAGGATCATCCCCCTGACATGTTGAGAAAAAGTTATCTTTTTAAAAGGCTATAGTACAAGAAAAAGGGATTAAAGAAAAAAAATTATCCTCTGAGAGAAAACATTTATTCAGGCCAAGTTATATTCCCCATCTACTAAAGACAATTTACAGAGAAGGCCCTACACTGATCTCATACATGGCCTCTCTGGAATCACATTGACGGAAATCTGTTGTAGTGACGGAGAACTTTAATCCCTGAAACCAGACAAACAGCTCCACATTAGTTGCAGTTACTCACTGTGGTGGTCCGGGCGCCCCAGGTGGTCCGGGGTTGTATGGGTTAGGGTTGTAGGGACCGATTGGACCAGCAGGACCTGGTCCACCTGGCCCCGGGCCCACGGGACACAGAGGAATCTGGAACACATGGCATAATCACACATCAAATGAAGAAGAACAAAGAAAAATGTACATTTTCCTACATGCAAGTCAAAATAAAAATGGCAAGTGCCTCAATCTTCTCCTCAATGAGCTGCTTGGCGTGGTCGATCTGCTGCGGTGAGCCCCGAATGATAAAAAGCTTGAAGTTGGGGTCTCCGTTAGGGGGCGGCTGTCGAGAGATTTCTACAAAGGCCCCCGTCTGCTGGTTGATGGACTTGACGTTCTCTCCTCCCCGGCCAATCACGAGTCCACACTTGTGGGCAGGAATAGAGAAGGTCATTTCCCCTCCAGGGGGCCCCCAACCGCCTTGTCCCCCACCCCGGCCCCTGTTGCCATCAGGCATGCCTGGTGGACCTGGGGGACCCTGTGGATGGAGGAGAGAGAAAGCCTCAGTACTATAGCATTATGTTATTTTACTGCTGATGCAAACATTCTTAAAAGCTAAAAACCTTCCCAAAGCCTGCTGCCATACATTTACTGTTATCCACAACTGATTAAGATGATACTTTATTACAGTTTAGGGCATGTGTCTATTAGTTTACGAGTGAAAAAAGCATTATGTGAGAGTTCACGTATGTGTGAGAAAGAGGGATCCGTGATCCGTGATCCATACCCCCTGTCCCTCCTCCCTGACCCTGATGCTCTGCAGCAGGTCGTTGATAATCTGCGCAGCGTGCTCGCAGCAGTCAGGGGGGCCACTGATGTGGGCAATCTTATCTGGACCAGTCCCATCATCTGTAAGAAAGTTTTGAATCTGCATTAGGTTTATTCAGTACCTAACTCTGTAACTCAAGACCTCACATAAGTCAGGTGTTGGCTACCCGCTCCTAGTGGTGAAAAATCACTCAGTTCAACACACTGAAACAATCATGTCCTGTTGTCATGCCACTGTTGTCCTTGTAAAACTAGATTTTTGCAGGCACACCACTCGCTCAGACACCTTTTCAATAGAAAATAAACAAAATTGAGCAAGATGACACCTGGTCTGCACGCACATTCTCATGAGAAAAGACAAATCACTTCATTTGAGAATTTCAACTAAAGTTAGAGATTTGCCTGATTCCTCAGCCCTTCAGCATAAAGCTGCTTTCACATGATCAGCGGTAAAGCCGCTCTGTGCTGCCTGTGCCGTTGTTTTCCTATGGAGAGAGCGGTGCCGCCCGACTAGGTGTGCTACGCTCAAAGTCCAAATTACTTCAACTTTGACATCGATAACCGCTGACCTTTCAAAGCGCAACCAATGAGCTAACCGCTGTATGAAGCGGCACACGCAAGCAGGGGAGGTAACCATAGAAACAAAATTAACTAGCTGTGCCATACCTCGCGGTGAGCGCAGAGAACATTTCCTCTCATGTGAAGGCAGATTTAAGCAAATTACAGTATTTGCAGCTGAATGTAAACTTTATTTAAATTTCTTTTATAAAAGGATAACAAGTTTATTGCTCTGGTGTTTAGTATCTTTCATTTACATTTATCATTCTGTACAAGACAAAAAGATATAGGGACCATTAGTGTCATTTAAGGTTACTTCTTTATGAATCGCTTACTTTGTCAGTGGCATTTGAACATAAATGTGCTGTTGCAAAATAAACATATATTTGATAATGAAAGTCAAACTCCTACCTTGTTTGAACTGTATCCTAACTCCGGCATCATTCTGGATTTTTTTGATCATCTCTCCATTGCGCCCGATGACCACACCAACTGAGTGTCTTGGTACGGGGATCTGAGTGGAAAACAGAAGTATTTAAAAACTTGGATTTGGTTCAAAGACAACTAATCCCACTTCTAATCTTGCTCCCACACACACAAACTCACATCCATGCCTCCTCCCATTCGGGAGCCGAAGTCATTTCTTTCACTAAAGCCGCCGTGGTCTCTCTCCCTCAGAATCTCCTGCACCATCTCCTGGGCTTGCTGAAAAGGAAAACATGATGATAACAGTACATGGCAACTCAGCACCACATATCTTATGTTGAACTTGATGAGACGATTATATAAATGTACCTGGACTTTATAGGGATCTCCGATAATGCGCAGGGGCTTGTCAACGTTTGGTCCCTGAGAGACATCCTGGATCAGGATCATCTTTACCCCAGCACGCTCCTGGAATATCACACAATTAAAGATTATGGTTATGTGCATCTTCATGATTGACACAACTGGAGTATAAAAAGAGATGCATTTGTATACAGCGTTACAAAATTGTCAATCTGAAATCAAGTGTTTGTGTTAAGTAAAACTACCTCTGAGGAACACATCCATCAAGATTATTACAGTTTCTCAAATGCAAAAGCAATAGCCGTGCAGTATACCTGTAGCTGTTTGATAGTCTCTCCTCCCTTGCCAATGACAAGGCCAGCCTTGCCAGCTGGGATCATCATCTCATGCACCGTGCCGTTCTGCCCGTTGGTGGACTCGTGATAAGAAGATGGGGGCGTACCCCTCCCTCGTGACACTATCTCATCCAACAACCTCCTGGCATTCCTAGCCGGGGGAGAGCTGACCAGTTACTCTGAATCCATTTTACAAAATATTAAGATGATCTAACGGCAAGTGACGCTGAGTAATTAAGGTCATTATAGGTAACCCATTTTAAAATGTCATAATGGGGATTCAAACTAAGTGAATCATTATTTAGAAAATGTTTAGACAAACATTGTTTTAAAAAACATTTGATACAATAATCTAAATAATAATAATAATATACAAGACATTTTATTTAATGGCGCCTTTGATGGCACTCAAAGTCACCTTACCTCACATAAGATCAGCAACAAAAATGTATTTTTAACAGTAATATTCTATCCCTGCCTTTGCTTCTACAAATGTTCAACCCACTTTATTATAAGTAATCCTTATTGATGCTGTCTGATACTTACTGTATGGAGTCTTGGGAACCTGTGAGAGAGACGCTCCTATCTGGAAGGCCTCCGCTGTCTGGACACACACACATAGAGTACATACATACGAGTTGAACACCAAAATAGAAATAAAATTGTAAACTATAACAAAAATGTAAACCCGTGGAAAGTGCAGACAGTACCTGGAGCTATCTGAACCTTGCAACCTGACTCCTGTTGAATCTTATTGATCTGTTCACCTCCACGGCCAATAACTGGGGACGAAGAGAGATCAAACTGTGTTGTTGGTGGGTCACACTATCAATAGGGGGATGTGTTTGTGTCTTATAGCACAGAAAAGAGTTGGGCTGCACTCACTCAGTCCCACCATGCTGTCCGGTACGCTGTACTCCTCTGTGCTGGTGGCGGGCCTGACACCATCAGCAAGCAAGGATGACAATCAAGGGAAAAAAAGCCAATAAATCAGGTCATGGAAGACTTTTCTAGTTTTGCCACAATTTCTGTTCCCCATGATAAAAAAAGGTCTCAAACTTACACATGACAATCAACTGAAAGCTTTGGGATCTTACCTTTGTTGTGCGAGAGCAGCTAGCTGTGCACCAATAGCTGGGACATTAACAGAAAAGAGAGAGTGGGAAAGCAAAGCAAGGGAGAGGTGTTGGGATTACTTATGGACTGTGAGACAGAGCCAGGGGAGGGGAAGCATGGACAGAGAAGGATAAAGGGGCAAACTACTGGAACAGAAGTACTGTGAGTCTAAATTAAATAGTGTCAGCTATGAGTTATAAACATCACAAAGCAAAAAGTAAACAGAGCATAAAATAGCAGGATGAACTCACACAGTGCATTGGCTGAATCCAAGTCACTCTGAGCAGCCAGCTTCTTGCTCTCCGGTTCATCTGTCAAGTGAGGAAACAACAGATATCTACTGTAATTGTGCGTGTGTGTGACGTGTCAGAAAAAATACTGTCAGCATCTAAAGCCATGCTGGAGCGTGCTATACAGATGTGGCTAACATTTCTATTGATTGATTTGGCAGATGCTTTTGTCCAAAGCAACGTACAAATAAGGCACAATGAAGCCACAGTAGATGAAGGAGACTGCGCACTGAGTAGCGCGGTCACCAATACCTGCATCCTCCAGCTGTCGTTTCTGTGCAGTGAATGGAAAGCCATCTGATGCAGCGTTGTTGTTCATAGGAGGACCAGCATCACCCCCAATCTTAGCTGCAATCTGAAATAACAAGCATAAAATTCACCATGACAATTGAACTATGAAAAAAACACTGTCTCTCAAGTGCGGCCGCATATTAACACGCATGTATAAGCTACACATTGGACTGAGCATCTTAGACTGTACAGTCTTACGCAATAACCGAATCAGACAAATAAAGTTAAAGAACAGGACTATTATGTACACAACTATGTGAAAAATAGGTGTAAATATATATTATGTTAAGTTATGTATTGATTGTGACATATTGGGATGCTTCTAGAAAATAATAGGGTACATCTCAGGGGTTTTTATCTTAATATACAAATATGAACACAAAAATGCAATTAAAATAAAACATCCATATAAAAGTGTTCCGCTTGTTGTAAACTATACAAATACTGAGTGGAAATACATTAAATTCATGATTATGTACATGTATACGTAGATGTCTATATACCATACACAGAGTGTAGTATTTATATTAAAAGTGACATAATTAATAATATGTACACATTTAAAAGTTGGTGCATTTAAATTGTAAAATGATTTTGTCTCTTAAATGTTTTGCAATTTATATTTTTTTAATCCTATTTTCACTCTTATTATCAAATTGTTCTTTGGTGTTATTTACCTGTTTTTAACATTGTACTGTTTTTAACATTTCCCCTATATGTAAAGCACATTGACATTTGGCTGTATTTTAAAACATACATTAAAAATACATTGGATTTAGGTTATTTTTATAAGTTGCCTTTTCTTCTTGGCCAGTTGTATGCCTTTAACAATGATCTGCTTTCCATTACACCGGCATTACTTTTATATCAACCACCCCCACAGTTAGTTGAAACATATTATGTTAGTACCGTCATACCCATAAAGTCATCTCTTCATTGATGCAGATTGAACTTATTATAACAGTTCTTACAAATGTTATTTTGTCTAACCCTGTCACCTAGTTCACACTGTGGGTTTGATGGGACATAGAAATAGTGTTTTAGCTTGCTAATGTCCAACAAGCAGTGACATTACGTGACTATCTTGCTTGTGCTATTATGAACAACTCGTAAATGCTGTGACTTGAGAATATCAATACTGGTGTTTTGAGTCAGGCTGTGTCAACAATGTAAGCCCTCAAGCTAACCAGTTAGCTAGCCCTCCCACCAAAAATGCTCCTGCCTGTCACATCCCCTCACCTGGCGGGCCCGCTGCACCGCGTCCGCGAACGCATCTTTCTGGATACCTCCTCCTCCATTCCCAAGAGCTGCCTGTCCGCCGAGAGGGGCCCCGGGTCCGGCTGGTGGCACCGCATTGTATTCCGACATGTTGACCAGAAGACAGGCGATGGTAAGAGACCAGAAAACCGGGAGCTGCGCAGGAGTGGTGCGGAAAGTCAAAAAACGAACGGGTCAAGGAAAGCACCGGATACGGCAGCCGGGAAGGCGCTTTCGCTTTTTTATTACTGTATCATCATAGACTGTATTGTTTTTTTAAAACAGTAGTGGAAGAAGGAATCAGTTCCTGTAAGCTTCATAAGTAAACGTAGCAATATCACAGTGTAAAGATACACTGTGACAAGTAAAAGTCCTTCATTGAAAATGTTGCTGAAGTTAAAGAACACAAGTATTAGCATCATGATTAAAGTAGCTACCAAAAGTAGCAAAAATATTTTAAAAATATTCTATATCATATTATTGTATTTGTGATGCATTATTGTGTACACCAGTGTAATGTTGCAGATGATAAAGGTTGGGTTAATTCTAACAAAGTGATATAGGCTACTGCTGGGTTTCTTTACCTCAATTAATACATCACAATTTATTAGTTAATTTATATTGTGTATTATTAATCTGAATCTGCAATGTAATTAAGAACATTTACAACATTTACAACCTCTTGATAACACTGAGACCTTCAAACTGAAGAGCATAAATAAATGTAGTGGAGTGTGAAAGTACAATATTTACATTTGAAATGTAGTGGAGTGGAGTAGGAGTATAAAGTATCAGAATATTTAAATACCCATGTACTTCAAAACTGTACTAAATAAAATTCTGATTCAACAGGAATGACTAGTAGAAAGGTGTGAGGCTCCAGGGGACACAGATGGACACTGTTCTTGATTTCTGTCTGATCCAGCTTTGGGGTGTTTTCTTGTGGGTAATGCCACCACCAGCCTGGAGTATCAACCACAGTGACTTGTCTGCCATGTACCTCCTGCTGCCTCACAACCCTCTGGGTAGTTCTTCTGTTGGTCTCAAAAACACTTTTACCCAGTATTATGTTGCCAGCTGCACTCTTATTAGTGGGGACACCGGTTACTTCTCTTCCACCTATCAATACAATCCTCAACTCTGGAGGGCGGTGACTTTGCCCTGAAAGTGCATTATATAAAATGTTTTTGTATTTGTATGGCAAGAAGGACTCAGTCATTTAATCAGTCAGGCATGCAGGTCAGATGTATTGCAGGAATGTTGTATAGATGGCATTAGTTTAAGTACAGGGTACCCAATAAACTGGCTACTGAGCGTATGAATAAAATCAACAATGTCATTACAACAGTAAATCCACTTATACAAAGACAGACGTCTATTCTCAGGAAATACTGCTGTGAATAACTCTCAAATGCCAGCTTTTGCTTTTGATTTGTTTGGTGGCAATTTCAGTATTGTAAAGCGGTGGGCATTTTCCTCCTATTTCTGACATTTAATAGACTAAACGATTAAACAGTAAATTGAGAAAATAATTGTTGGATTAATTGACAATGAAAATAATTGTTATTTGCAGCTGTAATTGTATGTGAAAGCATAGGCTGGTACCAATTAGAACAATCACATTACTTTCATTATAATTTACATTTATCTTGACAAATAAGACCCCTCTTGTGAAGTTCACATATTAAATATATAACAGTGGTGGAATCAGTAGGCCTACAGTTACCCGATTAGGCCTACTGATTTTGGAAGGCAATATTGTACTTTTTTAGCTTGCTCCAATACTTTTGTTTGACAGTTGGAGTTATGGTTTACTTTGCTGATTCAGATTATTGATACATAATATAAATCAATTAATAAATTGTGATATATTACTATGATTAAGCTGCAGTATATGAAATAGCTGAAATTAGCCCCACCTTTACTCACCCACATTACTGATGCTTATAAACCAGTAATATAATATATATTATTCTGAAATGGCCCATTTTGCATAATAAGTAGGTTTCTTTTACTTTTTGTTTAAGTGTATGTTGGTGCTAATAAACTACTTCCTGTATGTAGCCTACATTTACCTAAATAAGATTTTGAATGCAGGACTTTTACTTTGTATTTTACTTAGCAGAGTATTTTTACACTTTGGTATGGCTTAATTTTACTTAAGTAAAGATTTGAGTACCTCTTCCATCACACTGATAAATCACAAAATAAGTGAGAATTTCATGTTGAATTGGCGCAGCCAGCAGAGGTAGCTGTGACATGCTCCTCTCCATGAAATGCTGCGCCACACGCCATCTTTGTTATGGGCAAACTACGTCAGGCGATGACGGAGGCATTTTCTCTCCTGTGATTGGTGGATCTCGGTCATGCCAAAGGTCACGTATATTTGGCGCTCTTCATTCACTATCAGTCTGGCGCGTTTTTGAAAGACCAACCAACGTCAAGAAGAAACATGTATTTTGAATTCCTACATGGGACAATTTGGAAAGTATCCGTGTAACGTTCTCCACTTTGCGTTCATATGTCCGTGGCTGACATGTTGAAAATGTTTGGACCACTTTTGGGAGCTGTGAGGAGCGGAGTCAGTTTGATAGTAGCGTCTACCGGAGGCTGTTAGCTTGTCGTTTTACAGTGAAATGTATATGTCTGGTGGCAACACACAGCTGTCCGCCCCACACAATGAACTTTGCCTCTATAGTTCATGCACACACTCGGGGAAGTGAGTAAGAAAAGGCAAGAAGACAGTCTCTGAAGTTGCAGCAAGTTACAGGTTCAGTTTTATCGGTGAGTGTTTTCCTCGACCTTTGTTTTTCTACTTGTCATTTGGCACACAAACTGTAAGACCAGCTAACGTTACAGGGCGCCATGTCAGGCATAACATTGATTTTAATGTCAGCTATGACTTGCTGTCCCTAACCCCTATATGAAATTATACACAAATGCTGTATATAAACATTTTTATACTGACTTTGCGTCACCAGAACGCTTAACTTCCTGCATAGTATGGTGTAAATGCTGCTTCGGGGTGCTCTGTAATGTATAGGACTGCTTACAGTAAACAAAAGTGTCGGATACTGTGGCGTTTTTTTGACGAAAAATATAATTAAGGGATTTTGTATTGTGCAGTACAAATGGTTGTTTAACGTATCCAAATGCATTGTTGTTAAGTGTTGTGGTTTTCACTTGAAAACTACAATAACAACAATAACTGATTGACTAGAATTGTTTTGGAACTTTTGCCCATATTTAGTAACTCTTGTAAAGAGGTACATGAAAAATGTATGTGATAAAGCTTCCCAACTGGATTTGATCCCAGGACAATATGTATTCACGGCATGCGTTCTAGATTACTGTACTATTTGTAAACTAATACTAAGTTATCTCTGCGCTAATCTCCATGTGCCTAACAATGTTTTGTTTTGCTTTAGGTCTTTTCAAATTATGGCTGGTGTGGTGGCTATGGCATCTGTCATTGAGGACTTTGACACTCAAGTACGACTATAACACTGATTTGTGTCATATATAGCATATGCAGTAGCTGTTGCAAAGTGTTTTTGTTCATTCATTATGCATTTTCATACATGATTACCTTTGTCACTCCTTTTACAGCCTTGCAAGAAATCTCTCAAAGATGATGGCAGTCCTGTTGTCAAGACAATCACAAACTATTTCTCTCCTGTGCCCAAGCCTGAGGAGAAACCCTTTTCACCTCCTCGCTCCAACAACATCATGGACTATTTTAGCCGGAAGGCTTCGTCCCCCAAAGAAAAGACCAGCTCACCTAAACAGTCGAAAGAGAACTGTCAGACTTCACGGCTTGCAGAAAAACACATCACCCCAGAGGCAGCAGTGAAAAAGCCTAGAAAAAGTAGAAAGGCCAGCAAAGCTGCAAGAAGACTTGTGGAGGCTGAAACCGTTAGCTTCACAGAGGAACCAAGCTGCCTGATTGTAGAGGAACCACATAATAGCAGAGACTCGGCAGCAGAGGCAATCGGCAGCTGTGGTGTTTTTGGCAGTGATACAGCAGCCCTGATGGCCCAGCTTACTACTGAGGCCTGTATCACTGTGGGGAAATCAGAGAGGAATGCCACTAATACTGTCATTGTTGAGCAGGCTGAAGAAGATGAAGATGGTTCCAAATGTGGGAACAGTGTCAAACTTAATCCAGAACTGAACAATATTGAATTATCTCCAATTGTACTTTCAAAAGCAAAACAAGTTAAAACGGTTGCACAGACTTGTAGGAAGGTTAAGCATTCAGAATCTGAGGAGAAAGAGAGCTCCTTGTGTGACGTTAGTATGGAGGTCAATGTGGATGAGGCCTCTCAGTTAAACAACAGCACTGTCACAATCTCCTTTGAGGATTTTGTGCGGAGTCAGGGCAAGGGCAGGGGTGAAGAGGACATTGAAGATGAACAGGGAAAAGAACATGAAAGTAAAATCACAACAGAGGCAGAAGAAATGGACACTAAGGAGTTGGACATGCCTAAAGCTGAAGAAAATGTTAGATCGTGTGAGTCACCTTTCCAGGTCTCACCCCGAACTGTCACCATCCAGGCGGAAATACATGTAGTCTCATCCAAACAGGAAGCACCCATGGCCGGGGGAAAGCTAGCTTCTATCTTCAACAGGAGAAAAGGGGCGACGAGCCCTGCGGAGGTAGTATCATCTCCTCACATAGAGGCCAGACACCAACTTCCTTCTACCTCTCTGACTGTCAAGCGTAAATCCAACGTGGTTCTTCAAGAGGAAGATCTAGAGCTGGCTGTGCTCGAGACTGAATACATGCCCAAGTGCAGTGAGGCAGTGAAGAAACAGTTCATGGCTGCCTTCAAACAGCCCAGTTTGGATGGGTCCAAAACCAAGCCTGGTAAGAGCCAGGGCAAGCAGAAGCAAGCTGGAGAGAAGGCTTTGGATGATGCAGACAAAGTTGCTGAAGAAGACACTGTAACTCTACTCTCCGTTGAGCAAGTCCCTGCTGCCTCTCAGGAAAACAGCATAGCTAAAAATAAACCACAAAGAAAAAGCAGAAAGAAAGCTAAAGAAGAAGCTGCTGCTGTTGGAGAAACAGTGGCCACAGTTATTGAGGTTGATGATGAAAGAGAGGAGCCTCCCATCACCTCAACTCCCTCCATCCCAGCGGTGAGGAGGTCCAGAAGAGAGGCTGTAGCCAGGCAAGCACCCGAGGCCACCCCAACAACCCATATCAGAAAAAACAGGAAACGTAACAAGTCGAAGGAAGCTGCTGCTGCTGCTGCTGCTGCTTTCCCTAATGACAGCTCTGCAAAAATGTCCACCCCAAAGCTGCCCAAGTTGAAACATGGAGTCTTTGTAGCACAGGTGGTGTGCCCACCTGACACAAATGAAAGTCCAATCAGGTGACCTATTATTTATTTATGATTTAATACTGTACTCTACTTTAGTACTGTTTAATATTGCATTATATTTTATTTATATATATATATACACAGAGAAGTGTTTTTGTTATTTAGCGTACCCTCATTGATGCAAACGTGGTTGGCAAAATAATAGCAACACCTGTCAGTATAATGCAATGCAATTCAATAATCAGAAATCCTTTATTCGTCCCACAGCGGGGAAATTTACAGCACTACAATAGCACTACAAATGACATTCTCCAAAAGGGTTCTCGAGGCTTCATGTACACATGAAACCACCTGTTGGTAAAACGGTGTAAAACGGTGTAAAACGGTGTAAAACAGGCAGATGTCATCTCTCAACCATGATGATATACTGTATTTTGCGCCAGTAACTGTAAACAATGGGGAAAAAAATCAATTTCCATGTAATCGATTTATATCAATATAGTATCTATTTTCTAGTAAATATATTAGGATTGTATAACATAACTGTATAATAAAACAAATTGTCTTATGAGTAATTTATCCAATATGTTTAAATCAATTATATCATAATGTAATGATACTGACATTGTTATCATATAATGAATCGTATTATTGTAGTTGTAAAACTGGGAAGTGGCCGTGGTTTAACCGATCTGAACCACTATCTGTACCAGTCACATGGTATCGACGGGCAGCGAGGCTTCGAATGACGTCATTGATCTAAAACACAGATGCAAGCCTGGATACGCGCTTTACAGAAAGCTTCTTTGATTACTCGACACGTGTTCCGAAGCCTCTGCACAGCACGTAACATCACTAGTGTTAAGGTTATTTTTAATGTTGCCTATGTTTTTCATGTTCTAAATGAATTTTTTCTTTTTCAAAAAGGATTAAATTTACCAGAGTCCATAAAAACGTTTCCATGACCAAGGCTGAAAGTGAAAGTGGCATAAACACTTCTTTGGCTACTAAAGTAAGTATAATATTAATTAATACATTTTTACAGATCGGACATATTCTAAATTTAATGAATTGGTGTACTGACATGACAAGGAACAACATATTAAAACATTCTCATAATTGTGGGCTGAGGATGATGAAAGGATGATTTTCTTTTCTCTTTCCAGACATCAAACAACTCTAAAAAAAGGAAGCAGGCAAAGAAGTTGGTGGAGAAAGCCAGAGTGATTCAGCAGAGTAAGAAAACTGCTGTCAAGGAGAAGGGCACCTTAAGGCGTTCGTCACGAACTGAGGCCTCAGACAAGAGGAGCTACTGTGAAGATGAGGTACAGTTAAAGGCCAACGGATAAATCACAATTTTCACAGTTGTGAAGGGCTGGTTTACATTTTTATAGTTAATGAAAGGCCTTTATGTTGATGATATAAACATGAGCTCAGGCAGGGAGGTCTGCAGTCCATTTCTTCTGGCTTGTTTAAGGTTTTACCTTTTCACAATATAATAGCATATTTGATTCTTCTCACAGATCTTTTATTGTATGCATCAATACACACTGAGCCTGTTCAAATTAGAGTCGCAGCCTTGCTATAGACACGTAGACCTTTTTCGTGCATGTACATTTTTATTATTTATCATCAAATTGTTTGGCACTTATTTCCTCAGTGGTCTTTCTTGTGAAAATAACTAAAGTGAAGCAATTGTATCAATCCTCAAGCACATGGTAGCTTAATAAGGCATGATGCAGAATAAATGTTTCACTCTTATTCGGGATTGGTAGCAGAATTCCGATGAAAACGGTTGCAGATCAGTATTTATGAAGTGCTGTAAAGACGCAATATGTTCACCACAGGAGCCAATTCAAGGATTGCTAGGTGGCGCGTTGTAAGATATTGAAATTGATGATATTTGAACAGTCACCCCTAATGAGCTGGACATCAACTCTGGGGACTTTTGGGGACTTCCAAAATAGAAACAATATGCCACCTTCACAAAAAATGAATGCAAAAGCGGGATTTGTGTATTCGTTTGTTTTTCGTTTCTTCTCTTTCTCATTGTGTTTTTTATTTTTCAGAACTCTGTCATTTGTCTGGAGAAGGACCAGACTGCCACTCTTCAGACTGCAGCAGCAAAGAGTAAAACCCAGAAGAATTTACGCAGTCTAAATGAAGTTCTGGGAAAAGCCACATCTGTTGGCAAAGAGACCAAGGCTGTCCCAGGTAGTCTTTCACACTTTGAATCACCATTTACTGTTTAGCATTTTGTTGAAATCTCATCTAATGAAGTAAAAAAAATCAATTACTAGAAATTGGCTAAATCCAGTACCACCTACGTTGGAAGATTGTTATAGAATCATTTCGGAAATATTTAAAATGGAGAAGTTGAATGATCCTTTGAGCATCCAAAAATTTATCAAATTTAAAAGCCCAATACGAGCTAACTTTGTTTGACTCAATAACGTTTCATATAGTGTGGGATGGGAATATGATAGAAAGTTTAGCACGAAAATGGCTGGCGCATTAAAGTAGAAGTACACATAGTATGCAGGCTGTATACATGTCTGTATGCGGGTGAATATAGATGTGTATGCATGTAGAGGGTTTACACTTGTATATGAGGTATACATGGATATATATACTCCTGAAAGTGAAGCTGGAGGAGTTCTAGTTTTGCTGAGGACTAGGTTACGGCCCACATTTACGGCAGCTTTTAAATGCCTCTTTTTGTGCATTATGTATATATACATGTTTATTTAAAACTGGAAAAGGGTTTTATGTTTAAAAAGAATACACTCTTAAGATATCACCTTTTCCACAAAAAAAAGGAAATAAATGTCATCTAATGATGCTGTATTTTCTTTCTCCCAGGCTCCAAGGAGAAGAAAGCGTCTGTGGTGATTTCCATCTTTGATGAGAGCGGCTCTGAAAACTCCCAGGATGACGAGCAGTTCAGGGCACGCAGAGAGTTCTTGAAAAGTGGCCTGCCGGAGTCCTTTAGGAAACAGATAGTCAGGACCGCTGCCAACAAGGAGGCGTACTCTCTCTCCTGTTTCTCCTTTCAACCAGTTGTTCACATGAAGCAACCACCGAAAGGTAAGCTGTTCCTTAATAGAAATACACAGTGGAAACTAACTAAATTACATTTATTCCACTACATTTCACTTTTACTTCACTTTATTAATTGATCATTTTACTTTGCAAATTCAGATTAATAATACTAAACATCATTAACAAATAGATCATGCTTTATTATTACATGTTATGATTACATTTAAATAATCCCTGGGGAATATAATGTACATTTTTCTTAAATGAGCCATTGTGCATGATAAGTGCTTTAAGTATAAGTACATTTTGATGCTAATACTTTCAAATGCAGGACTTTTACTTGTAACGTAGTATTTCTCCAGTGTGATATTGCTGCTTTTACTTAAATACATTAAATACTTTATTATTTTTAAGGACATGTGGGTAAAGATGAGTCAAGAGGTGGCCAAGAAAAACTTTTTGTGCTTTTGTTGTGTATTGACAGATTGCCCTCTTTGGAGTCTACTGTGGCCCGAGTCTTTGTTACTGTGTCATCTGAAAGAGCTTTGGGGCCAAACATCCAACCCCCCTCCCTCTGTTAGTGGCTCGCTCTGTGTGAAGACAGAACCAGCCCGTAGAGCCTTTTGTGAACGGGTATGTTGAAATCACTGTTAATATTTAGTTGCATGTTTAGCAGGATCGATTTCTTGGAACGTATTTGTCTAGTTTATAGCTGCTACCTGTTTTCCAGTATAGCTGTTGTATTTAAAAAGATTTATAAAGACGTTATGTACAATTTAGTTTTTTTGTAATGTACATTATACAAAAAACAGATCTGATATGAGTTTTTTAACATTTTTGTTTTAATCCCTGCAGAGCTACAGCAGACACAATATTTGATAATAGTATTTTTTAAATTTCTTTTGAAGGGTTCTGGCTGGAGGCCTGAGATCTCTGAAAGTGTTCGTCAGCTTCTTATGGAGGAGATCAGCACCTCTAACCCTCCCTTCCCTGTCGAGATGTTCATCACTCGCTTCCTGAAGAGACGCGCTGACCACCAGCAGCAGTGCACAGCCTCAGGTCAGTCTGACAGGAAGTTATTGCACTCGTACACTGAGACAAAAGTAATTGCGTTATATTTTTAAACTTGCAGTAACAGCAGTTTATTTCAGGCTGTTGTTCAGATTAACTTTCTTTTCTTTTTTCATTTTGACAATATTCAGTATTTACCATTTATTTACTGCCATCGACAAGAAGAAAATCTGCACAAATGCTCATCAATGTTTATGTTATCCAATGTGCCCTCAAAGCACAAATATTTGGGCAATATTTTAAATCAGTTAATATTAAAAAAAAACGAGCCAGAAGGAGAGCATAAATAAAAATGATTCTTAACATCAATGACATGTTACTCACTAGAACCTGAGGCTATAACCAGAGTCACGGGCACCACACAGCCGGCTGAACCAGTAGGAGGGAAGAGGAAGAGGATGGATGATGCGGGGGAAATGACAGCGAAGGTGGCTAAGAAGCAACGGGCCAACTGTGCAGAAGAAAACGTTTCTGAGGCTGAGCCGACAAAAAGGGCAGGCCGTACGAGACGAGCTCGGAGATCGAGGACAGAGGAGGTGGAAAATGAGAAAGCAAAGCCTCCAGTAAAGACTGCTCCGACCCCATCTGAAGATGACTCTGTGATCGAGATTGATGACTTGCTCTTAGGAAAGAACACTGGAAAAAAAGGTGAGGCATCACATTTCATGATCTTTCATGGTTTTTATTATGGCTGTTTATGAACTATGGGATCAATAAACAATATGGCAACATTCTCTTGCCTGTTGTGTTATTTTTCAATTTAGATTGTTTTGGTGTGAGTTGCCAGATGTTGGTGATATCAACCATGGGGGATGTCTGCCTTTTTTTTTTTTTTTTAATTAATTTCAAAAGCAATGTCTTTCCAGAAATCATGACCCGGTTTCTCAAAGTAATCCACAGACCTTGTGAGCAGTTTCATGTAGGAATTGTTTTCTTTCTACCAAACCTCATCCGCCAACCGAATCACAGCACAATAGGAAGTGGGCATTTAGTCACGGACAAGAGGCTGATGTTCACTCTAAAGTTCTAAAAGCTCTAAAAGTAAAGTGTGGGCAAACTTCAGGAAGCAAAGGTTTAGTGCTTGGAGTAGAGCACTAAAAAGTAAGCTACTGTCATTGACTCCACACCACCACAACTATAATATAATTATCTTCATTCTCACCACCTACGAGAGGAAAACACACTTTCAAACTGGCATAACTTTCATAAATTTACCAGTAAGAGATCATTTGTGTCGTCATTGTTAACATGTTTGCCCAATTGATTCAGTTGGTGTCTGTAAATTGTATTGGCTGTTACAAGTAATGTAGCAAATGATTTGTTCTACAGATGTGGTGAAGGAGGACGTGTTATGGACAGACAAATATCAGCCCCAACACTCAAGTGACATCTTGGGCAACACTGCCTCAGTGAGGAGGCTGCACAGGTGAGGAACTAAAACTGCTTTCATTTGACTGCACCTTTATGAAAACAGTCGGGCTGTAACGAATATCTGTCGACACATTTTATGACGACTTTAGCCTAAAAAAATCAAGAGATTCATTGGATTAAATGAGTTAGTCTTTTATTTTTTTATTAAATCAACTTTCTTTAATGAATATAACATGTCCGAGTGTCAGCGGGAGAGCAAAGGTTTTTGACTGCAGTGAAAATGTTGTTTTTGAAAATATGGATTGGAGCAGAATATTTTTCATATCTATCTTTATTCACTACATTTTGACTCTTGGACTTTACAATGCACTGGAGGTCTTGGAAATGATTGGATCACACGAGTTGGGAAAAATCCTTCGCAGCCACCACAGGAACCTAATTCTACAAATAGTAGAATTTTAATAATATTAGTGTAGCTTGATCTTTATCTGCAACTGTGCAGAAATACCAGGTTCGAACAGAATGAATAGACATGCTAAGCATTCAAATGTTGATTTTTGAATTTGAATGTTGTATTTGAATGTTTGTGACAGCCCTAAAAAGTAGTAGCCACTGTATTTGCTTCAAAGTGTATCTCTCAAATGGTATCTGCACATTCGCACAATATGTGTTTAGAACCACTGCTGATATTGTATCAGGAGCGTTTGGCGAATGTTTCATGTTTCTTTTGTTATGTACAGCTGGCTTAAGGAATGGAAACTCCGTGCAGACCGAGAAGAGCGAAAGAATCAGAAAGACAAGAAACAAGAGGAATGCGGAAATGGTGGGAGATTCTAGAAATGCCAAACCTTTTTTCTCCTTTTTCTTATGTTGTCTTAATTCACGTTTGTGCTGACTGCATGATGACTGTTTGTGTCCAGACTCGGACTGGGAATGCAGGGAGGAGGACTCCCAGGATGGAGAGGACATGTTGTGTAATACAATGCTTATCACAGGACCCACTGGAGTAGGGAAGACTGCTGCAGTCTATGCTTGTGCCCAGGAGCTGGGCTTCAAGGTACAAAAGATTCGAGGTACATAACTATGACATTTGTGTTGGAATTAGCATCTTCATTTCCTAACTTCCTTTCTGTTCTTCCAAGGTGTTTGAGGTGAATGCTTCATCTCAGCGGAGTGGCCGTCTAATTCTGTCCCAGCTGAAGGAAGCCACTCAGTCACACCAAGTGGACAGTCAGGGGGTCAACGCCCACAAACCCACCTACTTCAACAGTTACGGCACAAGCAGCAGCGGTGGCACTCTCAAGCCCGGATCCTCGCCCAGTATGTACAAAGCTAACGTGATGGAGCAGTTTTTAATGGCTTGTGAGAGGATATGTTTTATGCGTATTTTGCATAACTGTGTAGGAACAGCCATAATGTTTTAAATCTTTTGATTTGGGAATCAACTTGAGTGCTGTTTCACCATCACACTCAGAAGAAAACGACTCCAGCAGGTTAACATTAGACCGGAGTTGAATAGCTTAGTTAAATGGCATTTACTCTACTTCAGTGTTTAAATCATGTTCTATTATTGAATTCTACAAGACTAGGCTGTATGTGAAAAACATTAGGTATTAAATGTGAAGCAATTGCTGCACAGCGCCATCTCCTGGAAAGTCAAGTCTGTTTAGTTTCTGTGGTTTAATGTCACAGGAGTTGACAGAGAGTCTCCTTTCCAGTCGTGATAAATTGTAGTGATGAATTACGTTCTTTTTATTTTATTCTTTATTTCAGGTAGGAATATAAATGAACACAAACTGTTGGACATTGATCACTGATTGTTTTCTTCATCTTCCAGGAAAATTTAACTCTCCTCGCAGGGTGGTTTCCTCTCCCAGGAAACATCCCCAGTCCCCAAGAGGGGCTAGAAGAGGAGGCCTGGCTCCCACCGCTTTGGCTAACTTCTTCAAAATGGGTCGACCCACCACCAAGGAGACACCTAACACTAAGAAAAATGAACAAACAGGTACATTCACCTACAATGTGTCCATTTATGACTTCTATGATGATGTACATTTAATGACAATATTTTTATCAGCATTTTAATAGTAAATATTTTGCCATTTCTTTTCTCTCTCCCTCATCTCTTCATATAGCTGCTTCCAAGAAAGTCATAAAAGCAAACGAATGTGCCAATAAGCATCAAGACCCTGCAGTCAAATCACCAACGGCTACCACCCCTAAAGAGAAGAACAATGAAGAACAGAGCAAAAAGACAGCCACCTCACTTATCCTGTTTGAAGAAGTGGATGTTATTTTTGATGATGACTCAGGGTTTCTAGCTGCCATCAAGACATTTATGACCACTACAAAGAGGCCAGTAATCCTCACTACCAGCGGTGAGTTAAGTACAGAGGTCAAAGGTCTCACAGTTAGGTCTGTTTTGATCGTATTTATTTATGCTTTGTGGCTATGCTTTTGAGTTTCAAACTAATCTTGTACATTTTGTAGATCCTGCTTTCGGCACCATGTTTGATGGCAACTTTGAAGAGATCCATTTCAAAACGCCGTCAGTGGTGAGTGGACAATTTCTGAACATAAATGTTTCACTGTTGATCTTATTGACTGAATGGGTTAATGTGGCTTGATCTTGTGGCGCTAATCAGGTGTGAGAGATCAGTTATCAAAAGTAGATTTTTGTGCATCAATCGGTTTTTCAGTTGTAATTCTCTCCCTGGTTCAGTTGGATGTAAGCAGCTTCCTGCGGCTGCTGTGTCTGACAGAGGACGTGAGGACAGACTTATTGGACATCAGCTCTCTGCTCAGACTCAATGGATGCGACATCAGGCAGAGTTTACTGCAGCTCCAGTTCTGGACTCGCAGCGCAGGAGGCCGCCACTTAACCAGGCCGTTGACGCACTCTGGCAAAAATGGTAAGATGAGACTCGTATGAAGAAGTTGAAATAATAATGGTAACTTGTTTTTTTACTGTAATTATATCTATATTCTGCACTCATCCCTTCATTGGCTTTGCATTGCTTCCAGAATACATTTCAAAATTTGATTTGTCACTCACAAAGTGTTTAACAGATCCAAGTTACACACATTTAGAAACTGCGTGAAAGTATTTTTCTGCTGACAAAAGTCTACACTTGCAGCCTTGCATTTACTGCCATGGTCCCTAAATTGTGGAATGATTTGCTGTTCGCAGTCAGCACAGCATTTATTTATTTTTAGATTTTCACTGTCTTGTATTATATTTATTTACTTTTTACTGTATAATTGTTGTATAATCATTTGGTAAAGCACTTTGTAACAGTGTTACGAACAGTCATTGTTATTATAAATGAACTTTTAACCTCATAAGTATTTTTCCCCCTCATTCACATAAAAGTTGAATTAAAGCCAGAGACTGATGAAGAGGAAGCAGGTGTGACCGTCCCATCCACTATCCCTCCCTGTGACACCGGCTGCACCGAGAGCATGCTGGGTCTGCTGAATGTTGAACCTGAGAGAGACATTTGGGAGCTGCTCCGGGTAAACTCTTCATTTATCACATACACTGTTTAGATTTAAAACATGCAACAAGTGAAGTCTGAAATAATGTCACCTCACAATGACCTCCTTATGGTTTCTTCAATGTGATCACATTGTGTGTGGGTTTTTTTTCTTTGTTGATTCCTTGATTGACCAGTTATGTGTTGTCAACAGCGTCCGGTTGAGGAGACATTATGCTGGGAGCTGCTGACAAACAGCAAGCAACGAGGAGTGGACCTGCTCTATTCCAACATGGAGACACTCTTACCTCTACCGCTCACACAGTTAACTACCTCAACGTACAAACCAGAGCAATCTGTTTCAGCACCACAAGACCATCCTGTTAATCCAAAAGAGCTGCCATCCCAGGGCAGGTTACTGCACACGGCAGAGTCTGCGGATTTCTCGGACAACAGCAGTCCAGTTAAAATGTCCAACAGAATGAGGAAGAACAAGAAGAGGCACTGTCAACCGGACCAGGATGGACTGAACTCTGACTCTGACTCAGAAGAACGTTTTCTATCTCTCAGCAAGCCACAGTGCGCTCCTGCGGCAAAGGAGGAAGTCAAAGAGAGTTTAGTTTCGGAGACAGTGAGGAGGAAGCCACTGACTCCTGAGGAGCGGGTAAAAAGTCTCCCTGTCTCCCAGTGTCTTGACTCGATAGCTGACTTTTTAGACAACATGTCGTACATGGACTCTTCCTTGCTTGTTCGTCCAGAAGGAGTTGACAATCACAGAAATATGTCACCGGTTGGCGCAGTGGTGAAAGACGGGATGACCGATGAGTCAAGGCTCGAGACTGACCAAGGGAGCTGGGTGAGAGGAGAGCACATCTCGGAGATCCCGGCTGCTGTGGAGGCACTGAGCTTCCACAAGTGTCGGGTTTCAGCAGCTGAGGCCTGGAACAAAGCCCAACAACTGGAAGGGGAGCTGGGAAAGGAGGCAGCAGCAGAACTCGCCCTCCCTGTGGCCTCTCATTGTGAAGGTTACAGCTTCTCTCAGGATGGCCCCTGTCAACCACAGTGAGTCTTACTAGTCTTTCATTACACAATGTTACCAACTTTTGTACAATACAAACTTCATGCACTGTGGACCAGTCGGCATGATATTGGTCACACATTCTAACCGTGTCTTGGGTTCCAGTCCATTGCTTCACACAACACACATGTCAACAGCGCCACAATGCACACGCAGGCATAGAACATGGATCATACATGCATACACTCATTCATAAGAAATTCAAAGAAAGGCAATGTGTGTTGTGTTCTAGGCTGGCCCAGCGGAGGAGAGAAGTGATGGAGAGTCTGATGTTCAGAGGAGCGTTTGGTACTCTGGGCAGCAGATCAGCCGCTGCTCTGGATTACTTACCAGCCCTTCGCACCATCTGCAGCTCAGAGCAGCTTAAGGAGCAAGGCAAAGTTAAACGAAGGTGAGCATTTCACTTGGCCAGCAGCATCAGGTCTTGATTTAAAGTGTTAGCAGAATGTGGTTATGAGTACTTCTTATAACAGTAGGTATAGGTAGGTTTTGTTTTTGACAACAAGCGCATATAACTGACAGGCCACAAATAAATATTGTCAAACTAAATTGCATGCCAAACACTGTGCATGCATTCAACTCCTACAAATACAGCCAAGTCTGATGCAATGGGTCCACACAGAAAACTCTGAAATGTTTTTTCTTCCTCCAGGTTCCTGCACTACCTAGATGCGATCCACCTGGGTCTTGATAAGAGCACTCTACAGCACCTCGCTGAAGACTTCCCCTGAACTATTGAGGGATCAGACGCGTCCTCATGATCACAAAGAAGCCTTAAACAAATAAGGTCCATGCGTTTTGGCTGTTAAATTCAGAAGAAGGAACACATTTACAGGTTGTGTTGTGACATGAGGATGAATAGTCGTGCAACTTCCTTTTGTCACTATGAACGTGACCTCGTCAGAAGTGTGTGTGCACAAAGGACTGTCTGGTGAGCTTTCCACATATTTCTTCAAGGATGGAAATGACTGAATCCAGAAAAAGTATTCTCACCTGAAGGGTGGCACACTCCTAAATCACCTCAAAAGTACATCTTTAGAATGCACTAAAGATTTCTACTTTTTATATGATTTTTGTAATATTAAGCGGTGCTTGAGTGTGTTTTTGTACAGTAGTATTTTATACATTGAAGCCTCATTTATAATTTTCCTTTTTAGAAATTGCTTTTGAGGAGCAATATGAAATTAATATCATTAATGAATTTTAAGAGATTAACATTGTAAAATAGAATTTGTAAAGGCTATGTGTAAATTGTCATTCTCCACACAAAGTACCATTGATGCACTCAAGGTCAGATATTTGTCAGCTCTAAATCACCTTCATATTCATCACATCCTCACTTTCTTTCTTTTTTTAGCCTTAAATATGTACACATTCACAGTGGGTTTTTGTTGTGACCAAATAAAGGTTTATAACAACTAAATAAATAAATGTCTCATCATGTTTCATGGTGATATTTATTAGTTTTTTACACTATTCACTTGTAGCATCTTGCGAAATGTATGACATTTTACAATTCATGACTTTAATTTTGAGAATCTCGTTTTAGTTTTTTTGTCATACTCTGAACAAGAAATCTCGATTTCAGTAGCACTTACATACATCAACGTTTCCAGTTTGATTCCTATCTATTCTGAAGGTTTTCTCACAGAGATGTGTTCATATATTGTATCATGCATAGCCTGGTTTATAGAACATTGTATTCCTAAAAACATGGCTGTTGACAGTATTCTCTGATTTGTATAATGATGCAAAGAGATATTCAAAATGTTCTCTGTAATTGACAATGACTGTAATATGTCAACAAAAAGAAACAACAATTTTGAACCTGGCTTTATCCAATTTTCTGACACCCCCCCCCCCCTGGAAATGTATGCAAATTAGCACAGCTTTCATAGGATAATGCTTAATTTGCATATTTAAACATAACCTTTTCTAATAATACAAAAAGCTATAAACTGGGGGAAGTTTCATGGTGATATCTATATGTTAAAAGTTTTAACTATTCATCTGTTGTTCCCCCCTTAGCAGTGAGATCCCGATTCCTCAGCTGACTTGAGTGTGATTAACAGATAGATGGCATTTTGTAAATACTTTTAACACAATGGCTGAGCAATGCACAATGGCTGAACCGGTTCCGGGTGAGTTTGAATGCAAATTCTGAGCGCTTGCATTTATTACAGATGACGGACCACGCCCAGTGTCAGAAGCGCAACTTCCCCACAGTGCGGCTGCACGCGCCATAGAGGAAGGCGGTCCGCGCCTGAAAACTTTTTCTGTCGCAACTTCCCAGTTTTTATATGCATTTCGCCACTTGTGAAACAATGTGACCCGCATGTTAAGGTTAGAGAGTCGGATTCATCATCGTTTAAGAAGCGACCGCGACCTTAGAACCGAAATGGCAAACCATGAGAAAAACAAAAAGATGTTACTGGAGCTATTGAAGCGGCCGGTCAACAGCCGGTGCGCTGACTGCGGAGCTCCTGGTAAGAAATGTGTCAACAGTTCACTGATTATCTGTTCAATTTGTACGGCAAACTTATTATAATACGTACTCGATTTCTCTTTTAATATTATGTAAAATATTTTTTTATCAAAAACTCCAACATAGATTGTGTCTATTGTACAGAGCCAACACCCTAAATGATGGGCAGCAGTTGTGTTATTGTGATAGATGATAAAAGCCTAAGGGTGAATTTTGCTTTATTACCTCATGAAGGTTCCTGTTTAGCCTACAAAATGTACTGTCAGGCATATTCATCAATTGATTGATTGGTTTATTCAAAGACAGACTGGCTCTAGATAGTATAATATCGTTATAAAGCACCTTTCAAAGCAAAGTTACATAGTGCTTTACAATAAAACAATTAAGCTAAAAACATGTACAAGATATAAAACAGGATAAATAGTTACAATAAATACCATCAGTTAAGAAAACACCAAACAATGAAAGTGAGTTTCAAGAAGACTTAACACTAATATTCTAAAGTGCACAAGGCACATGGAGTGGGAGGAACAGGGGGTTAGTGGTGGCCCCCACACAGGACAATCTAACCCTGAGAGCAAAGTGTTTATTTTGAATCCCACTTCTTCTGCATGCCTCAGATCCAGACTGGGCATCCTACAAGCTGGGTGTGTTTTTGTGTCTCAGCTGCTCTGGCATCCATCGCTGCCTGTCCAGCAGAGTCAAATCCATAAAGCTGGACTTCTGGGACGATGAGTTGGTGGAGGTATGGTCATTATTGCTATGATAACATTTTAGAATTGGCTGTGTCCTTGTGTAATCTTCATGTGTGTCTTTTTCACGAAGTTCATGAAATCCAATGACAATGCCAGCACCAAAGCTTTGTATGAGAAAGCTGTTCCAGCGTACTACTATCGGCCCCAGGAAAATGATTGTGTGTAAGTAACTTTCCAGGATGATGACATTCTTCGGAAAACTGTCTTTGGGAAGGAATATTTGATTAGATGTACCAACTGCTGACACGGCAATGCCACAATAAATATAGAGAAGTGCAACTACTCACTGTAAAAGTAAAATATGGATGAATTTCTATTGCTAGCTCAAAGCTTAACAAATAACTTTCTTGCAGTGATACTGCAGCTTATGTTGCATAGTTTCTATAGAACTGTGTTTTGCCTATCTAAAAATATTTTTATGTGCCTTTGAACCGCAGTGTCTTAAGAGAGCAGTGGATTCGGGCTAAATATGAAAGGAGGGAATTCACAGGAGAAACCAAGTATCCCCCACTGTCATACACCACAGGTGATGTTTTCACTGTTTTCTCACACAGATGTCTACTGCAGAAGCATATTGTGCTTTTTCATACCTGCATGCAAAACTGTGCAAGAAAAACCTGTTCTCTGCATAACAAAACAGCCAGGAAGTGAAAGCTGTCCACACATTCATTCTTTGCAAAATGGTTGCGCGACCAAAACATAGTCATTTTGAGTGAGGAACCTGTGTGTATTGACTTACCTGTGACTCAGTAGATTTTCTTTGGTTTTCATACCAGGTTTCCATGAAGGGATGCTGTGGAAGAAAGGGAAAGATAACACACAGTTTCTGAAGAGGAAGTTTGTACTGTCAGAGAGAGAATTTACCCTAACTTACTACACTAAGGAAAATGTGAGTTCCCTGCAGCTCTCACGCAGTTGAACAGCACTGCATGACATAAATTGAACCATTTAAATACAACAAGATGTGGATTTGATATTGATATATCGTATGTGTGTGATGTAAAAGCACGTGTATTGATTTGATTGGATTTTTTGAAGTGGGGGTTGTGTGAATGTTTATTCACAAATTATGGTAGAACAGGCGTCAGGTTGAGCATGGTCCAAAACAATAAACAAAACAGTCTTTAGAAACACAGCTAGTTCAATACCAGGCTGAGACTGTCCCTGTAGTTAGTTCACTGTAGGAGCGTCTTCTAAATGACGTATAACAACTTACTTACCTAAATTTCCAAAATAATGCAGGCAGCTTACCTAGGTCCCTGTCCAAAAAAAGGATCAAAAGAAAAGGCTTCCCACCCCTACAACTACAGGACTGTTTTTTAGACTACATCTACATTTGTACAACCGCTCAGTACATTAGGAGAGACGACCCACTAGGCAGCGCAGCACGGTCTGGTAAGGAGCCAGGGAAAAGAAGAACCATTTTAAAGTAGGGACCATCAGTCTCCAATCACAGTCCTCCTTCTGCAACTCAACATACTGAAAACACACAGAGCTGGGTGAACAGCATCACCCTCTAGTCTGGAGGGAAAACAGTAAATAACCACACTCAAATACAAAATACACACTATGGCTCAGGGTCATAACAAAGTGTACGCGATATTTAGAGTATCATGCATAAACCAAAGTATTGGACAAACTCAAAGTTTTACCTGATGATGGCGCTAGAGGAAAGGTCAGAGGATCACTAAAGTTATTACAATTCATCCACATGAATGTCTCCACCACATTCCACAGGAATCCATCAGATAGTTTTTGAGTTAATTCAGTCCACACCAAAGTGGTGGACCGGCTGACCAACATTCCCATCCCTAGAGCGTGCTAATTAATTCAGTTGTTGTATCATTTCTACTAACTCTGTGATCCAGGAGTCCAAAGGCCCTAAAGCTGTAATCTCCATCAAGGATCTAAACGCCACCTTTCAACCACAGAAGATTGGTCATCCCAATGGGCTGCAGATCACCTACCAAGGTGACGATCACACCAGGAATCTCTATGTTTATCACGAGAGACCTGAGGTGGGAATGCATGATCATCCAAAGCCTAAATAACATTAACCAGCCAGTCTTATACTGATTGTAATACTGCTGGGCTGTGGAGAAACACAGGGTCTCTTCTTCTACTTTAGGAAATAGTGACATGGTACAACGCCATTCGTGCTGCTCGTTATGCGTACCTGAAGACAGCGTACCCGACTGGAAGCGATGAAGAGGTAAGCATCAATCCTTCTCAAAACCAAATATACCGACAAAAGGGTTTCCTAGGTGTTGATACTTTAAAATGCACTCTAAATACATTAAGTAAAATTGCATTTTATTAACAGCTAATGCAGTGGACTTTCACTTTCAGCAAAGTCAACAGCAATAAGAACAGAAACTTGCTTTGTTTTGCTTTTATATTTTAAAGCTTAACACACCTTTGCATCTCTTTGTCAGCTGATACCAAAGATAACAAGAAACTACTTCAAAGAGGGATATATGGAAAAGACAGGACCAGTGGTAAGTGCTTAAAGAAACAAAAGGTTACATATACAAATACATTTTCTTACATGATGTCAGCATTCCTCAATGGCCTTCGACTTACGTATTGCATTGAGAAAAGCACTCAAGGCACAGTCTTCACCAGCAAAGTTAGAGTTGTTTGTGACAGTCGTAGCACATTTGAGAGTGTTTCTGTTCCTCTTACATGCTCAAACACTCCCACACACACAAAAGCATTTGAATAACCTTTTTTGTAAGTATGGATTGGTATGATGAAAAGAGCTGGGGAAATGGAGCTTGGGCAGAAGATCTTCACATTTTATACTTTAAATGTGTTTTTTAACAGCGAAAAGAGTCGTTCAAAAGGAGGTGGTTTATTTTGGACTCTCAAAAAAGGAAGCTGTTCTACTTCAAAGGCAAGCTGGTGAGGACTTCTCAATCGAACTCAAAGCTTGCTGTAATGATGTTTGTCAAGCACTTTAACATCATTGTGTTTGCGTGTTTCATTATTGTGACTGTAGGATGCAGAGGAGTTAGGGGTCATTTTCATCGGCACAGAGAACAACGGTTACTCTGTGAAGGAGTGCGTCCCAAGGCATGCTTGGGGAAACAAGTGGAAGTGTGGTGTCATGGTGGAGACGCCCCATCGACAGTTTATCTTCATGTGCGAGCATGAGGGGGAGCAGAGGGAGTGGCTGGATGCCCTCAGACAGGTCCTGTCCAGGCCCATGGCACCGCAGGATTATAGCAGTAAGCAAGACTAGAAAATACTAATACCTTTATTGATCCCAAGAGGGGAAATTCAGGTGTCACAGCTGCACAAAGACATAACTACGTACAAATAAATAGAGAAATTAAAATAAGAATAAATAAAATAGAATAAGGGGTATATACAACTAGTATAAGAGTAGAAACTATGCAGGAATTAACTATGCAAGAGCAATTAATAGCAGCGAAAAATGTACTTTGATTAAGTAATGATACTTAATGTTGTCTGTATTAATGTAGTAAAATAGAAATATAGTATGTGATGTGGTAAGCTGGTATAACATATTAACATAGTATAGTATGATATAGTTCAGTATAGTATAGTATGACGTATAAGATATAGTATAAGGTGCAATGTAATAGTATATGGGATATGAGAGAATAGAATGAGATTAAAAGATAAATAAAAATATAGCGCTATAAAAAACTTGCAGGTAAGCAGATGTGTGATATACTGTAGGTTTCTGAGTTGAGAAGCCTGATGGCCTGGAGGAACAGCCAGGGTAACAAAGTCAGTAGGATTAATCTTTTGGGGAACACGACTGTCTGTACAAAACTGTGTAGCAATACATCCTATAATTGTTGAGATATTTTAGTCTGGTCAAAGTGGTGGGCAGACTGACATTGCCGTACATAGAGTCATGCTACTAGTGTGCCTAATTTAAAAAAAGAAAAGAAAAGAAAGGTTGCTCAGTTATATTGGTTACCCCCTCCAGGTCTTTCTCTGCAAAGTTAGTCCAAAAAAAGAACTTCAGAAAGTTGTCATAGTCAACCACCGCATTATGCATCTGTATGAAGTATGATAAATATGCTCTCTCATTCCAGTTGAAGCCAACATCCAGTATAAAAGATGAACTACAGAGGGGTGTGTCAACAGGAGGACGTGGAGAAGACTGCAGCGTTTGAAAACACAAGTGACTGAACTCCTGCAGAGATCTGCTGTCCCTGCACTGTAGCCGTACTGACTCTCATCTTTGTCTTGTAGTAATGCGTCATGAACCAAGCCTGCCTGTGCTCAGTGCCACAGTGTGGATTTACGACTTGCATCTACTCACTTCAACTGAAAATGGATCTGTTGCTCAATCGGAGACTTCAGAAAATACTGTATCATGGCTAAACATGATGAACACTGTTATATTGTAACAGAAGATAGGTTACAATCACTGCATATCAAGCTATTTTTACGATGTTTTTGAATTTTCTTATGAAAAAACATATATTTTTTACATTTAGTAGTAAACATGTTTTATGACATCATGCCCAAAATAAATGTTGGATAAAACTTCCATTTGTTCCAATTTGTTTTGCCTTTTTCACTAACAGCATTTGTAAATATAAGTTTAGCATAAATGACTTCAGCAACAGTTTTATGAACAATCATAATAATGTTACTGTAATATGGCCTATATGGCCTACAACCATGATTGATATGTTTTATTTAACATAAATGTCAGCTGCTCAATGAATCTATATACATTTCCTAGTTTTGCTGATGTACATTTTCAAACTTCTGAGTATTTTGTTCTCTCTTTCTCTGATCAAAAATTGTATGTTTGTAAGGTATAATAATCAGCTCCGTTAAGAACATGCTAAATAATTTTTTCTTTTACTTTTTTCACTTTTAGAACGAAATATAAAATACAATCAAAACATGATTAGACTAGATGAGATTCTGCCATACACACAACCCTTTTCCAAATATTCACAAAAAGAACAAAACATATTTACAGACAAGAAAAGGAGAAAATCAAAACAAACAAATTCAATTCGATCCAATATTGGACCGGACATGCAAATACAGAAAATATAATAAACATCTCAAAACAAACAAGTGTGTTATCCATAAAATGTAAGCATAACACATACCAATACCAAAAGTATACAAAACTTGATACAATTTTAGGAATATTTCCTTCCACCAATGTCCTAGATAAGAATATCTTATTGATACTGAATTTTTTTATTTAAAAAATGCAGTTCCTCTCTTTGGCGCAAGAGAGCAGCATAACGCGTTTGTAAATTCCAGATGAAGTTTGTCCTGTACGGCTCGCTGTAGTTGCCGGGTGTTGGAGGTCGGACATGCCCATGAAACATCCACTGCGAAATGCTATACAAGCGCCGAAAAGAGTGTGATTAACATGAAATTACTGAGACATGTGCCACACACTACTCTATAAATTGCATTTACTGCCGAGCTGATTAGTCGCAAGTTGATAAGAAGCGCGTAGAAAACGTGAAGGAGAACCGAAAACTGTCCGTCCGTTTTGTCCTACAAAGGCGCCGAGAGTTTGACAGGACTTCACTGCGCAGGCCTGGCGTTAGGTAAACTGCTGGAGGAGGACGGCATCCAAAGGACTACATGAGACAATAAAGACTGTCCTTTCTGTTGAGGGAAGCAAGATAAAAGATGAGAAAGGACGTGAGGATACTACTTGTAGGGGAACGTAAGTAGCAGCTGTCTTTAATCCAGAAGCGGCTGAATACTTTATTAGCTAACATGCTAATGAGGGAGCTAGAGGCTACAGCTAGCAGACACAGTGAATCTAACAATATACTAAGCACTGAGATTATGTGTGTATGTGTGCAGTGAGGGGCTAGCTGTGCATAAGAACCACACACACAGTGACTGTAACTGGTTCAAAGTGAGAGATAAGAATAAATATCCTGGGCTTTTAGTTTCTTTCTGGTGTTGCCATTTAAGTATCTCATGGTGCATGATACTTAATCACGAGTGTTTCCATGTACTGCCATGTCTTGATACTCCATACACTACTTCTCATAACCAGACATAATCTGAGGACGAGGCTGTCACGAACTGTAGTGTGAATAGTGCAGCATAACAATTCCCCCAGGTGTATATGCTTCACGAAGACGCAAAATATGATGAGCATTATGCAGATGGTATTTATTGCAGGCCTATTGTTGTATCGAACTTTATTATGTACTACTCACAGAGTACCCAATATGAACTGACAACCCTCTATTTAACCTGCAACTGAAATCTACACAATGCAAAATGCAGGTAAAAAATAACACATGATAGCTGAAGTTAATTGTATTCTATAGTATGAAATAAAAGTATTACTGGAACTAGGGCTGAAACAAATAATTATTTTGATATTAGATTCATCTGTCGATTGTTTTCTCGATTTAAAAGAATAAATTTTATATATATATATATATATATATATATATATTATATATATTATTAATTATTACTTAAGTCTTTAAAATGTCAGAAAATAATGAAAAATCAGTTTCTCATTGTCATTATTTCCTAAAGCCTAAGATGATCGCTTGTTTTGTACAACCAACAGTCTAAAACCCCAAATAATAAGTTTGCTCCAAAGAAAATCAGCAAATCTTAACAAGCTAAAAGCAGAGAATATTTGGCATTTTTGATTAATAATGACCTAAACGATTATTCGGTTATCAAAATAGTTGCTGATAAGTGTCCTGTAAATCAATTAATAGTTAATTTGGCACAGTGATGCACTGTATATTAAGCAGAATAAAAAGTTGTTAAATAGTTTATAATTACAAGATCTTAACTTTTCTCAGGACCCTGGAGTGAGGGCAGAATTAAGCCAAGAAGGTAATAGATCCCATCCTTAACTGTGTCACCTGGTCTGTTTGTTCTCTTTAAAAGCATGTGGGTTGTCGGTACTATTTATATTTCAGTTAAGGCTATGCAGGATGCCCTACATTGCCACATTAGGCGAGTTGATACCGACTGTTCCTGAGAGCAAAAATGCCACAACGAAAATGCTATGTTCCTACTCCAGTGTTGTGAAGTTCAGCAGAGTTTGTGGGGTCACAGATGGCCGATAGCCTGTCAAGACACTAAGGGGCCAGAGGCGCCGCAAACTAGGGCTGCAATTCAGGATTATATTTATTATTGATTCATTTGACAACTTTGATTCACTTTTCTTTATTATGTTATCAAATAGTGAAAATACCATTACAGTTCCCAGAGACCAAAGAGTCTACAAATTACTGATATTTATTTTATCATTAAAATATAAATACTAGTAATTAATTCTTCATCTATCTATCAAATGACCTAATCGCAGACCATATTTCTCCACCTTGTATTGTCTTTGTGCTCTGTGTTGGAGTTTAGTGAGTGGTCGTTTGGGAACCGTTGCACCCGCCTGCAGCTCTTAACCCTCTTCAGCTGCTCTTGTCTGTGCCTTGTCACTTAACACATTACCCAGACCAAATAAAAAAATGTTAAAGAGGTCACATGTTAATGACCCATTGTCAATAAAAGACGTGTGTAATGCCATAATGTAATAACAAATGTTTTACGTTGCCCGTACAGCCAAGGTGGGGAAGACATCGCTGATCATGTCTCTGGTCAGCGAGGAGTTTCCTGATGAGGTATGTATCAACAGGAAATCAGATGATGGATACTGTAGATAATACTGTAGATTTGGCTGTTATTTGGTGATGTCAGAATCATGAGGGGGAAAATACAAGACATCCCTAATATTTATTGAGGCTTGTTTGTTGTCAGAAGTTTTGATCATCTTCCTCTGTCTTTCAGGTTCCTCTCCGAGCTGAGGAGATCACCATCCCAGCTGATGTCACCCCAGAGAGGGTGCCCACACATATTGTGGATTATTCAGGTAAACCCTCCCCCTACTACACACACAAAATTGATGCAGTCTAATGATCCCTGCTGCATATTAATAGGAATAGATTGATTTGGTAACAGTAAGGATTGGTAACTTGTACATTGCTGTACTGATGTGGCTTTTTGACTTCTTTTTATAGAGGCAGAACAGTCAGACGAGCAGCTGTACCAAGAAATATCAAAGGTTGGCTTGACTTAATTCTCACTCTCATCTGGTCTTCAGAAAACCTTTATTCGTCCCACAGCGGGGAAATTTACTTGTAATGCCTGTACGCCATGTTTTAATAATCCTATTTGTCTTTTTAGGCAAATGTCATCTGCATAGTTTACTCAGTCAACAACAAGAAGTCCATTGAAAAGGTGAGCACTGCTTCTCTCTGTGCTCCACGCAGCTAATCAAATGCATAACTGCAGTATGTCTGGAATTTGAAACGGGACGCTGCATATGCTTCACATCTTAATCTGAGAAAATTGATTTCTGTTTTGTTATGAATGTTTGCGCGGCTGCAGTGTTTGATATTGTGCGTTACTCCTCAAGGTGACAAGCCACTGGATTCCCCTCATAAATGACAGAACGGACAAGGATAGCAGGTGTGTGTTCATGTCACTTTAATAGATTTGTGTTTGTCTTCCCTGTGGGTCACGTCAGCTAAATTGTTCTGCGTATGCTAGTTTGAACTCAGAGTGGTGGGAACTAGGGATAAGTTTAAGATTATTGAACAATTGAAAAGGGGTTTTAACATTGTTAAGCTAATACTTACTAAACTGCATGCCATACTGTGTTACATATAGAATCATTAGTTCTGTTTTTGCCATTGCTATATATTGTAAACTACATGAATAAATATAAATGAGTTTGATATGCTGTATTAAGATGAAATTGTGTTTACAGATGACTGCAAGGTGATTAAAGCTAATCTAAAGTATTATGAGAACATAATGTAGTAAGGCTGCAACTATGAGTATTTTCATTATCGATGCATCACCATTTTCTCAATCGATTAATTGTTTGGTCAATAAAATGCCATAAAATAGTGATCTCACATTTTCTCACATCATCAAATGTCTGGTTTTGTCCAACCAACAGTCCAAAACCCAAAAGTATGTACTTTACAATTATATAGAATATATCAGAATTTTTGGCATTTTTGCTTAAACAATAAATCTATTATCAAAATAGCTGCGTATCATTTTTCTGTCTATCAACTAATAGGTTAAGCGACTGATCGCGGTAGCTCTATAATGTAAAAATGATAACTTCATTGCAGAGTACCACTGATCCTTGTGGGGAACAAGTCGGACCTGGTGGAACACAGCAGCATGGAGACCATCCTGCCAATCATGAATCAATACCAGGATATCGAGACCTGTGTAGAGGTGAGGCATCAGTACACGCATGCATATAAAAAAAACCTTTTGGATCCATTGAGGCTGGGCTGTGTTGAGGTCCCACCAAGTTCAATATCAAAGAAAGTGCTTTGATGAATCGTTTGAGAGCGATGAATTGGCAAATGCAAAATGAAATCCAATACCAGCAGTGACAACAGAGGCCCCCAACTGCTCTTAGGCTGCTCTTCAGCTCTTGACTCCACTTACACTCTGACTGAGTCGTTAAGAGATTTATGTCTCTGAACTCCGCGCTCCAAGGCCATGGCCTGCTCACTGATGGACTGTGAGTCTGTTGACGGGAAGCTGGCCTCTGTCTGCATTACGGAGTAATTCAAATTTCGCTCCGTCGCATGAGGCGCCTCAGTCATGCCCCCTCAGCTGGGTTAGTAACAAGGTTAAAAAAAGGGAAATGAGGAGGACGTGAGAGAAGGCACATACAGAGTGAATACAGTCGGAGGGGGGGGGGTGTTCTTTATCAGTGGCGAAGCAAACCTTACCATCTTTTACTTACGTAACAGTGACACTGTTAAATTGTGTTTTCTAAAAATTTCATTTACTTTTTTTGGAAAGTTGGAAAAGTAATAGGTTTGTTATTTTAATTTCTAAGTGAATTATTCAAGTTTGTGTAGATAAGTTTGACATATCTGGACAATTTTCCAGTTGCTCTTGTTTAGGGTATTCACACCCTCTTTTTCCCTCAGTGCTCTGCCAAAAACCTGAAGAACATCTCTGAGCTTTTCTATTACGCCCAGAAGGCTGTCCTCCACCCGACAGGACCCCTGTACTGCCCAGAGGAGAAGGAGGTGAGATCTATAAAGTACATTCAGAAGACAAACTATCATAAATGTTGTGTAAATTAGATGTTTTCTTTAATTTTTTTACTAATGGGGCAATTTATCTTTGCTAATAATATGTTGGATTAATGTAACTTGTGTGTATTTTGATAAAAAATCTTTCAAACATTACAATAATTTGGCGGACCCCCTGCAGTAACTGTGAGGACGCCCTAGGGGTCACGGACCCCCTCTTGAAGACCCATGAGCTAAATGATTGCATTTCTTCTGTGTTACAGTTGAAGCCTTCTTGCATCAAGTCTTTAACTAGAATCTTCAAAGTGTCTGACCTGGACAACGACGGCATCCTTAATGACAATGAGCTCAACTTCTTCCAGGTAATGTTTTCCACTTTAATAGTGTCATTGTCAACATCATTTTCATGACTACATAAGATAAACATTTTTTGCAAGTTTTCATCACTAGTAAAACTGACTGGTTTAAGGTGGCAGGTTTAAACATGAACCAAACTTGAAAACACTTTCAGCTTTGTCACACTTAAATGTATCACTTGTGTATATAGAGAACGTGTTTCAATACACCGCTGGCGCCTCAGGCCTTAGAGGATGTAAAGAATGTGGTCAGGAGGAACATGACTGATGGAGTCAAGGACAACGGACTTTCACTCAAAGGTCAGACACTCTCCCACAGTTGTTCTCTTCTTTCCTGCTTCCTCTACTTCATTACTTATCCTTCTTCATGTCCCCTCAACAATCCCTCTTTTCTACTGGTCTTTTTAGTCCATTATTATATGACAATTGCTGACTGCATCCATTCTCCTGCCATTGGCTCTTTATTGCAGGCTTCCTGTTTCTGCACACCCTCTTCATACAGCGAGGCCGACACGAGACCACCTGGACTGTGCTGAGGAGGTTTGGTTATGACGATGACCTGGAGCTCACGCAGGAATACCTGTTCCCCCTGTAAGTGCACACTTGAAGCGCAGACACAAAGGTTATTTGTGGCATTTAAAAAAAAATCTAATTTTAAAGGCACAGTGGTGACAGGAAAGACGTAGATGTCAGAACAGAACTTTTACCTTGTTAAATCAGCAGGGTGTCCTGTTTGATCCTTCTGCGTTATGGATAAGAGGCTTCATTTTGATTAGTTTGCATGTGCTAAGCAGGTTTAAAAGCATTGGACATTCAGTTTCTGTATTTCTTTTCTTGATTAATTGCTTAGTTGTTTTGTCTATAAAATGTCAGAAAATAGTATATTGCTTCTTTGATTTGAACAACTGTCCAAAACCTAAAGATATTTAGTTTACTATCCTAAAAAAATCAAATCCTTGCACTTTAAAAGTTGGAACAAGAAAATGTTGTATCTTGCATGCCTCCATTTTAAAAGTGCAATCTACAGGTTATTGCAACTAAGAGCTCATATATTAGTGGATGACACAGTGGTCAAAAGTGTATATGAAGAATATACATAATGGTTTTTGTTATCATTCGTAGTCTTATTGATGTCTTGTTCCTCTTTTTGAAAGGACCTGATTTTGATCACAGTCGACAGTCCGCATGTCATTTTCTCTTCTCTACTGAATTGTTCTGGTTGACTGCCTGGTATTTGAAGTGTTTCAGACAGATGGTTTCTTCCTTTGTCACTTTTGAAAGCAGAATCCTTCTGAGTGATCCTCAGTCATGTTTGGAGAGCTCTCTGTTAAATGATTGTTTCTGTCTGTCCCTGTATGGCAGGGTAAAGATCCCCCCAGACTGCACCACAGAGCTTAATCACAACGCTTACCTCTTCCTCCAGAGTGTCTTTGACAAACATGACAAAGTGAGTAGTTAGAAATGAATTTAGCTAGATTACATTTATTTTTGTTTATAAATGGATATATGCATTTGACCTGTTGGCCAGATTTTTTATGTCCAAAAAAATATTTGTGAGTCAAGTATGTGCACTTGGTATGACCCAGGACAGAGATTGTGCGCTGTCGCCAGAGGAGGTGAAGGACTTGTTCAAAGTGTTTCCCTACATGCCCTGGGGTCCGGATGTCAACCACACGGTTTGCACTAACGAACAGGGATGGATCACATACCAGGGATACCTCTCCCAGTGGACGTGAGTGTGGAACATATCTATTAATACATGCACACACACTTCTGCCTATTTTAGTTTTTTACAACTTGAGAACATTATTATCATGTAGAGTACAAAGATCATTATACTAAATCATGCTCGTATAAATCTCTCATGCCATCGACTCATCATGACTTGTGTGTTTTCTCTCTGGTAGGTTAACAACATATCTAGATGTACAGCGTAGTTTGGAGTACTTGGGTTATCTTGGCTACTCTATCATCTATGAACAGGAGTCCCAAGCTGCTGCCATTACAGGTAAGAGATCGTATTTAAATTTAACTCTAGTTTTGTGTTTTATGCCTAGCAGCCCCTATGTTGATTGACAAAAACTAGTAGTAAATGGTCGAAGACTAATTTCTCTTCAAAATAAAAATACACTTATCACTGTTCAGTACACATATTGCTTTGTTTTCTGTTCTTCAGTTATGTTTACTACCTTTTTTTTTTTAATTGACTTTGAAATGAGCTTTTTGTTTAAAAGTTTAATACAAAAGAAATGCATGAAATGTTGCCATTGATCATTTATGTTCTGACTTAGGAAAAATATGCATTCCCTGTTCTTTCAGTGACACGTAACAAGCGCATCGATCTGCAGAAGAAACAGACCCAACGCAGCGTCTTCCGTTGCAACGTCTTGGGGGCCCGAGGCAGCGGGAAGAGCGGCTTCCTCCAAGCTTTCCTGGACAAGAACCTGCAGGTTAGTGGAAAACATGGCAGCAAAGGATTTTAAACTCTATTTTTAAACCGATATTTTGTCTTGCTCAAATAAAAAAAAATTCAAACTTGTACTAAACTTTACAAAAATGTTTGTGATTAGATGTAAGATGATTAGTTGATTTCATTTAGAAACTTCATGCATTTATTGATTATGTGTGTGGGGGGGTGGGAAGCACCTTTTGGCTGAGCGGCCCAAACTAAAACAAAAATAAAATGCATTAAATAAAGTTTATGCATCTCAGAGATGACAAAGTGTCGATGTGAGCACATTGTTAAACTTAAACTTTATTTAGTTATATACCACTTTTCATGCTAAATTGCAGTACAGGGTGCTTAATAATACAATGAAAATAGCAATGTAGAAGAGAGTAGATAAAAATATGAAATTATATTTTTTAATGGATTAAGAGAATGCTTATAAAAAAAAAAAAAAGGAAAAGTGTTTTAAGATATCTTAAATCAACTTTCAGAGTTGGAGCAGACAATCCAGGGTCGAAGAGGACCATTTTATAGATATGTAAATAGTCTTGATGGTTGTCTGCTATTGACCTTGTTTGTTATCTATCACAGAGACAGAGGCGGATTAGAGAAGACCACAAGTCCTTCTATGCCATCAGCACAACTTATGTGTATGGTCAGGAGAAGTACCTGCTGGTAAGAACTATTTACTCATTATCTGATTTTTGGATCACTATGACATAATCTCGGTGTATTACACTTGACTGTGTATCAGTATTAGTACTCTGCAAAACGTCAATCCCTCTATCTGCACACTGTCTCCTGTCTCGTCTGCACACTACAAGCTCCATGAGGTGATGCCAGATTTTGACTTCCTGTCAGAGGCGGACCTCGCCTGTGATGTGGTCTGCCTGGTGTATGACATCAACAATCCACACTCTTTTGAATACTGCGCCAAAGTGTACAAGGTATTTTTCAGAAGATGTATAAAATGCTCATCAGATGCACTGTGCTACAGGTCTGCTACATACAGACCAACTAGTAACATTCAACGATTGTGTTTGGCAGCAATACTTCATAGATAGCAAGACGCCATGCGTGGTGCTTGCCGCCAAGTCGGACCTGCATGAAGTACGGCAGCACTACAGCCTCTCTCCACACGAGTTCTGCCGTAAACACAAGCTCCACCCACCCCAGCCGTTCACATGCAGCACGACCGACGCACCCAACAAAGACATCTACACTAGACTCACCACCATGGCCATGTATCCGTGAGTATTAAACCTCTTTGTGGTCTCATCTAGTTAACCCTTTAAACCTCTGAGTCCTGCAGCCTAATCCACCATGGCCATCTTTTCCCGTGTGCACCTATCCTTTTTTACCTCTCTCCTGGATGTTTGTATCAGACAGTGCCTGTGATTTTTAATGAAAATGAATGAAAGCCTGTATATGCTGTGTAAAGTGTAAACTTCTTTATTCTGTTAGAGAAGTTAAATGCAGGTCTTGATCAATGCTTGAATTTTGGACTCCCCCATCCACTTCAGTCGGTACACAAGGATTTTGGTTTCTTCGATACCGAGACCCAGTACAAATTAAATGCATATTCTGGGTCCCTTGTAAATTGGTTTTGTGTGTGTGTGTGTCCCTGTCTGAAACTCTTTGAGGTCAGTCCTTTGACCTTATAGAATTTGAGTGTCTTAATTCCCCAAAGCTTTCTGATCAGATTAGATTTCAGAGCAGATTAACTGGCACTCAATGAGACGTACCCACTTAATCTCATTTTAGCTGGCCAGAAATCTTATTGTACACTTGAATGTAAGCATTAGAATTGCCGCACTCTAGGGTTTGAGTAGTAAGGCTATATACTGATAGAGGGTGAATTCAGAATCAAAAAGTGAAGTTGCAATGCAGTATATATGCATTACATCAATGGTTTGTCAGTGTAAACTGAGCTAAGCCTCAATTCTTATAGAAAATAATTTACCATTAAGCATTATTAATTACCATGACTTCGTAGATTCGTACTATACATCAAACCAACCTTTTATGTTGTAATTATTATAATTTTATGAAGATTTGGGGCCAGTTTCTGTATTCCCCCTCATAATTTTTCATCTGTTGTTGTGACTGTTACCTTCCTTTCTTTGTGTCTCGGAGTTTATTCTTCTTAAGTTTAGACTTTGAAAATTCATTATAGATGTTCCCTTGTCAATACTTTTGTTTACTGTCTATGAGTTGAGGAGGTGAAGTTAAATGGCAGCAGTGCAGGTTTCAGCTCAGAAGTAAGTATTCTCTATACTCAAGTCTAGTCTCGTGGTTAAACAAGGTTGAGGCTTTTATCTACTTGGCTTTGGCCTCCTTCTCTGTGTGTGTTTTGTGTGTGTCGTCTTTCTGTGGTGGTGAATACACGGATTTTTGTGTGTCTTTCTGCAGCCACGCCCGTCTCCGCTGCATGTGTGCCTGCAACAGGTGCACCTATTGCCTGTGTCAGAACCTCCTCAAGTTGGAGCTGCTGCGCAGTATTAAGGCCCAACTCTGCAGGGTCGTTTACAACAGGTTCATTCGTAGTATAAGCTCTGGTGTTTTAACATAGACTCGTTCCTCTCTGTATCTCCCACCCTCGAGTCTGCCCTTTAAGCTCTCTAACACTGGTAATGGTGACAGCTCCTCTACTTTCCTTCAGTGCTTTCCTGTGGTCAGGTTTACAGTGCATATCCACTTCAGGGAAAAAGGAATATTAAGTGTGATTGAACGTGATGGTAGTGATACCCTGTGCCAAAGCAAAGTTGTTTAGATAAATAGTATAGTCTTCCTTTAGTTAATAATTTAATACAATGGTGATTGCTCTGGGAAATTTGCCTTTTGCTTCCTGCTGTGTTGCCACCTAGATGCCAACCGTAGCTGGCTTGCTCAGGTGTACCTCAGCAAGGTGTTGCTTGTTGACAAAGAGATGTCTCTGCTTGGATAGTTAAAATTTAACTTAACAATCGGTCCAAGATGTTATTGTTTCCAGTCGTTTTTGTTTTGTTTTTTAAAACGGAATAGCAAAACAAATAATAACTCCGTTTTTTTATAAATGTGTTATCTAAAGGTGAAAAGTAGCTCCTACCTGTAAGAGTCAAGAGAAACTCTTAAAAATAACAGATGTCTCAGTCCTAACTTTAGGACTTTATGGACTTTTTAGGTCTAAAAGTAGCTCCTAAGTCACTCAGAAAATTTCATCTTTAAATCAAATCAAATTACATTTAAAAAAATATATATATAATTTACCTGAAATTCAATTTTACATTAAAATTAATATTCAGGTTCAGGTAATGAGCTTTATTGAATGGAATTAAAGTTATAGTTTCATTTAACTTACTTTTACATTTCATTTAAAATACTATATTTTTAATTTAATATAATTTACGTGTTCCTTTTGCTTCTGTATATGGATTTCTCAGTAATAGTTGCTCTCGGCAGCTTTCTAAAATGGAATCCTTGTGGTAACATATTAGATGCTTTCCAGCCAAATCAAAAGAGAGCTGAGACTTTATTTAAAAATGTTGTCATATACTTAACACCCATTGGTGATGTCAGGTGTTTTGGTCTCTGCTCCAGCTCCAACCAGCCCACCTGCTCTCTGTACAGTTTGAGACAGCGAAGTGTGACGATGGTGTGCCAGCTAACACACAGGCTGCTAGCCAGGGAAGTGACAGTGTGTTGGAACCTGTGTGAAAAATGCATGATGTTATTTGCTTGTGCAGTGCAAACTTAACTCCCGATACTAACCCACATATATAACACAAATATGTTTTTACAATTGAATTTTTTTTTTATTCAGAGGAATAATCATTTTAAAATGTTGGACTATCTCTGGATAGTTCTGACATTTAAATGTATTTGCTACTGTAGTAAGTAACTGTAATGCACCATATCATGTTGTTAAGCAAGTTAATCATTCTGACAAAATATCAAGTCCAGTTACATAACTGGACCATATATTTGTGTAGTAAAAGTGAATCAGGGTTAAAAACTGACCTATGCCCCCCCCCTTTTTTTAAAAAAAAAAAAAAAAAAAAAAAAAAAGTTTTCTTCTTTTTAAGTTGTTTTATTCCCTCCTGTCCTGCAGTGGATATGCAAACTGTGAATCTTGACTAACAAGGATATTATTTGCAAAATGAGAGAAAACATCTATTCTCTTTGGTTTGTGCTTAATTCAAACTGAAAACCTCATTGATGTCTGCATGTTTGATATGTGATTTCTTTTCAATCACATAAAAGTATTAAAATTCTTCTTGTCTCTGTGGCACCAACCTCAATCAATTATCAAAGAGTGCTTAAATTTTATTATCTGTGATGTTTTCAGTCTCCCTTTTCCTTAATTTCTATTCTTAACACTGAAGTCTACACCAACAGGAGACATTTAATTTTGAAAAGCACAATTTTAATTGTACATACTGTATACTAAAATAAACATCCAGTTCAGTTCTCCTGTGGGTTTAGACTTAAGAAATGTAACGTTTCTTTGATGTTTAAATATTGTACTGTCATTTCATCCTGTTTTTCCTGTCTTGTATATTCTGTCTGTGTGTTTTTCCTTCCACTCTATAGGTGTTCATACACATGTTTTTGGCTGCCCCTCTTCCTCTTCCTCTTGCACGTGTTCACCCTCTGCTAATCCGTCTGCTATTATGTTGCATGGTTCACCTGTTCTCTACCTCTCTGGATAACCAAAGGCATGCCTCGGTCTGTACTGTAACGTTGCAACCAGCACTAACCCTTTGTCTTAATACTTTTTTAATCTCTGGGAGTTTTTGACATTATTAATAGCATGACACTTAATGGGCCAGCCCTGGCTGTGCAAGAGGCCGACACACCACATTGAATACCCAACATGTTTTCTTAAAAGTGGGTTGGTTGGCTGGGTTAAATGTTTTAATTTGACATCGTATGACATTTTGATCTAAGTTATCTTGCATAGTGCACAATATTGAAATGACTTCTTATGTCACCAAAATAACCAGCAACAGTAATTAATTGTGCCAGGCCACTTGAGAAACCTTTGCCAGTGTAGAGGGAAGAGTCTCTTGCAACTTTTATTTTTATTTTGCTTTGCTCTTTAATTTGTTACAGTCAAAAAATCAAGGGTATGACGGGTGCCTTTTATAATGTCTACATACGTAAGGTCCAGCAGCAAAGAAAGTAGGACAAAACTGACAAACGAAGACAAATTGGAGATGTACTTTATTTCCAATGAAACTCACTCAATCGGGAAGTAAAGGACTTCTTTTGAAACGTGTTTTACCCTGTGACAAGATTCATGCCTCAACATGTCCAGTTTGGCTGCCAAGTGGTGCGTACAGTGTGTGTATGTGATGTGTGTAGCTTTTTTTTTTTTTGTCGTCATTGTTTGAAGTGTGCCGTGTCATTTGACAAGTTTATGCAGTCATAGTTGAGCTTGTGCTTTAAGGGCTTGGGTGGTTGTCAAAGTTCCTGTTAGAGGAGGATTTCAGCCTGATGAAGCAGGTTTCAGCCTGATGAAGCAGGTTTCAGCCTGATGAAGCAGGTTTCAGCCTGATGAAGCAGGTTTCAGCCGTCCCCAACGTGGAGGGGTCCATCTTTATGGAGGCCTCTGCTGAGCAGCTAATTTCCCAGACAGGTAAAAGCAGAAATCGCATCCACAGAGAGAGGGATGTTATATTTTTTGTGAGAAAAAAATTCTGGCGATCCATTTTCTGTAAATTGTGTTTAGGACTTAGGAAGTTTTTTTTTCAGGATAATCTTCCTAAGTTCCATTTGTTTTCTCTGAAAACGGGTGGAAAAAAAGAAGGTTTTAATGTACCTATGCACTCAAAACACAAGGTACATATTGTGTTTTTATATATATATATTTAGAAAGACCCCGCTGGATTGACGTGTGAACATGTTTTAGAGTTACCAAGGGTTTAAGGTTTTAGAGTTACCAGGGTCCTCGTGAGTGTGTAGTAGGCTCAACTGTAGACCAGTCGCACTTGGGTTTGCTGTCTTCATTGCTTTATTCATTGCTTGCTTTTTGTTCTGCATACTGTAGTCCTCCAATGTTTGTGTTTCTTGCTGGATTTGTATTTGGTAGGGTAGGTGTTAGTTATATTTTCTTCTAGTTTTCTTCCTCCCAGCGCAAATCAAAGCAGCTACTTCTCATAGTGCAACACCTTTCCTCCGTCTTCTTCCCCAAACCAAACCAAAACCATCTGTCAAGAGAAAGCATGTGTTCCTGTTTTTAAGGTGGTATCACAGGGCGTATTCTTCATTTATGGTACTGATTTTTAGGAAATTTCCACTGGAGAGAGAGGGGGGCACATGACTTTTTTTTTGTCATATGGCAACTCATCCCGCTGTTTTAACACTGGAGTGATATCGTGTTCTATGCTGCTCCCTGTTTTTCTTGCTGCGTTTTTTTCCTCTCACCCGCTCTCTGTCTCTCGCTCCCTCACAGGCACATGGCTCAGGCAGACCTGAAGAACTCCACCTTCTGGCTGAGAGCGAGCGTCGGTGCCACTGTGTTTGCCGTGCTGGGCTTCGCCATGTACAGAGCACTTCTCAAACAGCGGTGATCAAACAGCAGGAGACGGCTACTTCCTCTTCACGGCCCTTCTGTTGACTCTGCCCCTTCCCTCTTACCTGAAAGACTCAAAAAGACTGGCTGACTAACCAACCGGGCCCTGAACTCCACCTCATCCCCTTCCCACAAAGCAACACAAGCAAGAAACAAATGAGCAAAATCATAGGTACATTTTCTATGCATTAAAAAATGAAATGTGGTTTAGTTTTTTTTTTTTGTTAATGTTGTGGGGAAAGGGGCAGGCTACTTTTTGAACTCACTTATACATCATTCAATTTGTAAATGCTGACATTCTGTGATCTGTTGGTCTAGTCTTTAGTCCGACTACTAGTCACTGGATGTTTTCAGCTGATCCAGTCCTTTTTTTTTTTTCTCAGGTCAGTATTATTAGTTAGATGATTGGAGACCAGAGAGAGGCAGCCATATTCAGCAACACCACAAAGGGACTTGAATCTGTTAATAGATGTGTATATGCAGTATATTATGTATGTACTCAAGAATTTTAGAATTGGACCCATAGACCGCATCACAGGCTCCTAAATGAGGTGTTAGTGATACATCTAACAGTAGAACGGTCATGATTGGCATGCACTTGTTTATTTTGTGTGATTATTTATTAACCTGTTTCTTTGTTTTTCTTGTCTGTTTTGAGTGCACCGCATGAAACAGATTGAGGGATTTACATTTTCCATGTATTTTTGTATTTAGTATTATCAAAGCAGTCCTTATGGTGTATCATGATTTTCTGTTTTTATTTTTCTGGTTTTCAAATAGAGCTTTGTCCCTCATGTTATATTTTTATGAAGTTACAGGCACCATAGATCAACAGATTACGCTATTAACAACAGCCATTCAGCGCACCTCTCCCACCTTAAAACTATTAAAGTGTTTCTTCTCATTCTTCTCTTTTCCAGCATTTACAATAAAGAATTGTATGATCTGGCTCGGCTGTGTATGAGTGTTATTGGGATAAAATGACAGCTAATTTAACAGCAACGAGGAAAATGAAATGGTTTTAAATATCAGTAATAAATGAAATATACACCCACTGATGCCATGTTGTGTTTGTGTTGTCCTTGACAAGAGCAGTAGTGATCATTTCAAAAGTAGATTGATAGTGAAATTAATGTACGTTGAGCTGTTTTTTGTGGAGAAATGGGACTTTTGTGACGCAGAATAGAGAAGTGAGTATGTGATGGGGCTGTGAACGATACTGCTCTCAGCCTGCGTGAGGAGGAAGTCACACCGCACGCAGAGGTAGATCATGATTTCACACTCTGGCTTCCAGTTTTTTTTAAGTTGATCTACTGAGGGCTGTCATGTCTATAGATGAGACTAAATTATTGTTTGAAGGCTTCCTGCAGAAAAGGAAAGATACTATGGTAAGTTACTAATTATCTTGTTGGTAATGTGAGTATATATTTATATAAAGGTATAAAAAAAAAAAGGTTTGGTTGCTATACATCTACTTTTTTTCTGTATAGAAACTAAGATGGGTGACTTATTGGTTCAGGCTTCAAAATACAACCTTGTTCTTCTATACACAGAAGAATGGCAATGCTGTAAGTAGACATTTACTGTGCTGTAAAGTTCTTTAAATTCCACACTAGTAAATTATGTTCAGACACTTACATTTCTTGTCAATGTCCTGCTGAGTATGTCTTATTCCTGGATGGTTACAGTACCAGTAGACATTGATGTTGCTAGTTTTCTTTCTTTCTCTTCTAAAATTCACAGTCACATTTGAGAGGCCATTACTACATCTACACGGTTAGTCTTCCGCCACTTATCGCTGCAGTTATGGAACTAAATGCATTTACTCAAGTACTATCCTTGGGTACAATTTAGAGGTACCTGTATTTGAGTAATTCCATTCCATGCTGCTTCATGCTTCTACTCCACTACATGTTTTTGACAGTTTCAGACGTATTGCGTGCGTATTTCTCACTGTGGAATTGTTACTTTCCAAATTCTCCAAATTCTTCTACCAACACTGTTGCTTTGTCTCAAGTTAAATGTCTTAAGTAGTAGTTCACATTTAGTTAGTTTTTTTTTAATGCTCTATTCTCTTGGCTTTTATAAAGATAAAATGTTATTTCTAATTGTATTTGAATGTCCTTTTATAATGTGTTTCTTTTGCACTTTGTCTCGATGCTTTGATGTTTTATGTAAAGCACTTTAAATTGCCTCGTTGAAATGTACTATATAAATAAAGTATTTATATTAATAAAGTATTATACTTTACTTCGCTAAGTATCTCTCTATTTGTCCACCTCTTGGGCCAGGTGCAGTCAGTGCGAGACGTCCAGAAAATTGCCAGCAAGCGCTTTATGTTTGAGATCGTCATGACTAACGGAAAGAGGAAAGTGTTGGTGAGTCACACTGTGGTTTGACCGCAAGCTCATCAACTACACACTGTGAGCGTGGCAAGACATTTAAGGGTGACAAATTAAACCAAATCCAGTCAAATGTAACTGTGTGTGTGTGTTTGTTTGTGTGTTTGTGTGTTTGTGTGTGTGTAGGCAGCAGAGACGGAAGTTCTCAGAAAGGAGTGGGTATTACGCCTTTGGCAGGCCATGAATCTTTCTACCTCTGGGGTTTCAAACTCAAGACGAACACAGTAAGTCAGAAAGCACTTATGAACTTGAACTAAAAATAATCCACGTTCCAGGTACTGACCATTTCTCTTCTCCTCAGCCTGGACGTGTGCGAGCAGCGAGAGAGAATAAACAGCAGCGTACTCATCTCCTCACACACTGACAGTGTGATGGAGTCGCTGCCTCCTCGGCCCCTCTCTGCGCCTGCACCTACACGCCACATCCACCAAGAGATCTGCAGCATCGCCTCCTCCATCTGTCTGTCTGAGGAGCCCAACAGTGAGGAGGCCACGCACCAAAACACACTTCCAGCCTGCAGCTACCAGCAACACAACGGTTAACTTTGAATTGATTTGCCTATTTGCACGTTTACATGTATTTTAAAAAAGAAATACAATTCTTAAAGCTCGGGTAGACAACCTGTTTTTGCGACATTGGGAAAAAACTCCATGATAACCTTTCAGCATATTGTAATTCAAGTGGTACCCCAGGCTACGCAGTTTTCTGGAAAAGGCAAAGCTAGAATTTGAAAATACAGCCCTCATCCAGTTCTCTTCTCTCCCCTCTCTCCTCAGCCCCTCCCACCAGATGAGCACAGGCATATATACACACTTCATACAGTAACCTGTACACGTACTAGTAATTCATTTCAAACATCATCCCAATTGTGATCCCTATGCCGTTATATTCTATGCAATTCTATAAGAATTACCTTCCTGTTTTCTCTGCAAACTTGTGGGCCTGTAAAGCCCTTTGAGATGACATGCTGTGATTCAAGTCTCTAGCCAGCTACAATATTAGCAAAGCTCAAGAAAATATTGCTAATGTTGCAGCCGTGAAATGGAATTTTTGTACAATGACCAAAAATCTTCCTACCCTAGCTTTAAATTCAGTTGTACTTTCAACTACATGGTTCTAACTACTGTCTGTTTTCAGGTGACAGCCTCAACAGTTCGCAATGGTCCAGTGGATTAGACAATGCAGAGGGCAGACAAGAAGGAGACTACGACATTTTACCACTTAGAAACAGTATGATCTTAAATATACTTTAAATGTACCATCTGTTATAACATCACATACAGCATGATGATGTATGACCAAACTGGCACTATCATTTATGTCTTTTTAGAGGTGCGTGAGGTCAACACTTCAACAGAGATGGACGAGGGCGTGTATGACTTCCCTCTCTCTTACAGGAGGGCTGCTGAACATCCGAGTGAGATTACATACTTATTTTATTTATTAAATTTATTTTTATAAATAATTGGTTATACCAAAATAATAATATTTTTGGGTGTTTTTCCCCCCCCCCATTATTTTCAGACCCCACAGAGAGCATCTATGATGTACCGAGCTCTCTTTTGAGGATGATGCCTGATCACACTTTAGGTAAATCTTGCTTTGTGTTATTGTCGCTTTCCACCTTTTTAATACGTCCGTATCTTCACACTTATTCTTATAAGACAGCAACAGTTTCTCATCTTTATATATTAAGCTTTCAGCTGCTTGTTTGTGGTTGCAGAGGAGCAGCTGGAGGAAGGAGTCCACTGGAGGATATGACGTCACGAGTGATACACTGGATGGTAGCAGCAGCCGCGTATGACTCATCATACACGCTACTTTTGGACCAGACACAGAACGCTGTTGCTTGAGAATATGAAACAAACACAAACTGTATTCATGCAACAGATATAACAAGTGAAAAAAACTTTGTCATCTTAGTTACTTTTGTATGCACAACCGCAAATGAGGTTTAACTGTGGTATTTATTTCTGCTCCTTCGATACAAGACAGAGAACATAGTCATTTATAACTATAATGAACACGTTTACAGAAATGTCAACACATACACACTGTGTGTCACTCACACTATGGTTCACAACAATACAATTACTCATTTACATGTTACCTGTTTCACAGTTTAAAGTATACACCACCAACCATATTGCTGTATTTCACACTTTGGACTGGTTTGAATGGGAATGGTTCAAAAACCCTTCATGGGTTTAATGGAATATAAAAAACTTGTTGCAGGTACAACATGAAAAGAAAAAGAAAACATAGGCATGCCAACATTTACTGTGAGCAATTCTATACATCATCTACTTTTATTCTACATTTGTTCTCTTTTTCTGTGGTTATTAATATTGCTGAATCTTTGAAACTAAATAAATGCTTAATAAATGTAGTGAGTGACATAGTGCCTGTTTTGTTCTCAAAGTCTTCAGCTGGTGAATGCTATTAAAGCTAGTGTGGGTAATGCATTGTTTTTGTTAAATTTGTTGAAAGTCTCTTTACCAACAGCAATTAATAACTTAAATTCTCTGACAAAAACAAAATACTGTATCTGTGGCTGTAAAAAGTCTGTCCAATCATTTCATAAGGCCAAATTAAATAATTGAATAGGTCGGCTGACCTACATGTGTGCACTCTGCCATGCACTCGTGTGACTGGAGCTTTCCACAAGCTGCTTGCTTGATGACATTATATCTACAACACATTATTCACAGAGAAGGAACAAGCTTACATCTAATATCACTTGATACATACATACATACATACATACATACATACATACATACATACATAAGCAGTATTCATCAGACAATAGATTAAAAAATAATATTGTAGTGCAGGTATTAGGTTAAAGTGTAAGCACAGACAAGGCCTATGTAACACGTAATGCATAAAAGTGGTTTGTGCATGTATTTCTTCTCAAAAGAAAACAAGTACAAATCGACTAAAATACAAACTCATATTTGGACATCAAATAAGTAATACATAATTCTACTCCTATAAGTAGAAGCTTTAGTTTGGATCAGGTCTGTGTTGTGATTATTGTCAGTTAGCAAAACAAGAGTAATAATATTTGGTTCAAAGTATTGTTACACACACACTCACACACAAAAATTGCAAAAGGAAAAAGATTGGGAAAGTGCCACGCTACATCTAGATCTAAACTGATATGCACACTGAGGTCATTGTCAATTCATTTTTACTATCATCTCCAATTAGTGACTAACCTTGACTGTTACAGAGTCAATAGACTATCATTAGCCCAGAAGAAAGAGGAAAGTTGAGTGTCAGTTGTCAGTGTTTCACACTACATATTACAGGTATGACCACAAATCTTCTAGCTGAGATGCAGCAGTAGTTTCAGCACAGGGAACATAATGTAGATTTAAATTCTAAATCTGCCATAACAGCCGGCAGATAAAAAATTTCCCCACTGCTAAATTTTGGCAAACCGATGTTTAACATGAGATGTAGTGCTAGGTTAGGAATTGTACAGGTTATTGTACAGACTTTCTTACCAGCAGCAACAGACAAAGAATCCAGGCCCAACAACTTAAGAGTTAGGTTTTGTAATGATATCAGGCCTGGGCCTGGGATTGTTCCTTGAGGAACTCCTCCAGGACAGTGACGATGCTGCAGGCTTCAGGCAGGTCGCTGTGCTCTGCCCTGGCATTCTGCAGCAACACATCCCCATTTCCACAACCCTGTAGGAACTGGCAGCAGCGAAACAGGGCGTAGTGACTCATCTCTGCCTGTCGCACGAAACGCTTCAGGCTGTTCATATCCTGGATGGCCTGCAGAGTGCGAGTGGTGGTTGATAGAAAGGAGGAAACCAGTTTAATGAAAAGGGAAGAAATCTGGATGAAAGGCTAGCAGCAGTGTAAAAGAAATGTTGTACTGTGTATCTGCCAAGAGGAACTGAGAGCTGTTCTCTAAAGTTTCTCAATCTTGTGGGCTAGTGGGATTTAATATACATTTGTTTGATAAGTTTGTAATAAAAATGTAAAGACTTGAAGCATTTACAAGCATTTTATACTATGAGAAACGCTGTTATACCGTAATTTCCGGCTAGCCGCTACTTTTTTCCCACACTTTGAACCTCGCGGTTTATACAATGACACGACTAATTTACGGATTTTTCCCGCTTTCACAAGCTTCATGTCGCCAAAAAACTGAGCACCGTCGCATAATGTGACGTAAATCGAGCGCGTTCAAACTTCCCATTCATTACGGTAATTAACTTTTTTACGAAATTTCTCGGTGTTTCATTCAGTACCAAATGAACCTCTAAAAACATTGTCAACCTTCAATTGCATTATTAGTTCTTGGAATGTCTTCAGCAGCGGACATTATGAACAGCGGACATTATGAACAGCGGACATTATGAATGGTCATGATTCTGATTACGGTAATCATGTTGTCACCCTCATCATCAGACACGGAGAAAGGCATATGATGCAGCTTTCAAGTTGAAGGCGTTTAAAAGCCTATTTATTTTTGTTCCAAGCCGTGTTTCGTTAAAGCCTGTGTAAAGTTCATTTGTTTCAATGTACCGCTAGGCACCTGCGGCTTATAGACATGTGCGGCTTATTTATGTACAAAATACATATTTTTTTAAAATTCAGTGGGTGCGGCTGACATTCAGATGCGCTGAATAGTCCAGAAATTACGGTAGTCTGTCTATGAATATGTTTTCTCACCTTAAGTTTGAAGTTCTCCAGAATCTGTCTGAGCAGGAAAGGATTGCAACGCTCTGCAGCATTTAGAAATGCCTGGATCCAGTCATCACAGAAACGATTACTGACTGAGGGAGAAAACATCTTTATCAGACTCTTAAGACAGTACAGAGAGACAATTTTTTTTTTCCTCATCGGGTTTGTGTCATGACTTACCAGTGTTCGAGAGCGTGGGTGGGCTGGTGGAGCAGTCTATGAGCAGGTCAGATTGTGTGTCCTCTGAGATAGCCTTACACAGAGAAGCTGTTGTAGTGTCTTGTTGGGACAGACCCTGCAAACTGGCTGCTTTGATGAACCTGGTGCAAAATACAACAGACGTTTAACAGCTAGCAAACAGATAGCGGATTACAATTTGTACTACGTGAAAAAATAAACAACCAGCCAGCTACTTTTTAGCATATGTTCTTAGCAGTCTTTAAAGATGTGTTAGTGTAGTTACAAGGACTGTCACCTAACTCACCTGGACACATCAGCCTTTGTCCTCTCATCGGAATTATTGACCTCCACATGTGTGTGACTCAGAGCCTGTACACAGAACATTAAAGAATTGTTCAGGAGTAAATTTACATCTTCAATCAATCAATCAAATGTTATTTATATGGCACCTCTCAAACAAATCAAAGTGCTTTACAAGCCATTTCCAAAACTTAGGCTGTTAAACACTAATGCAAACAATAATGTAAATAAAATAAAATAATTCATAATGATCAACAGTAAAATGTTGATAAAACTAAATAGAGTAAAAATAAATAATAAATATGATAATAAAATATAACAGACAATATACAATATAACTATAATAAAACAAATAAATATATACACACCAAGAAGTTGAATGATGAAATAAATCAATTGGATTGCAGTATTTTAATGCATAGGGGAAATACGCATTTAAAGTAACAGTCCACCCAAAAACACTATGCACATACTTAATATTTCCTCTATGCATCCATATAGTTGTAGGGTAATAGACTGAGGCTTGGACCACTTTGCTATGGCTCAAACCAATAAACTTGGCTAACAATACTCATCAGAACTTATTATAAAGTTTGTAAAACGTTCTATTATTTCGTTATAGGAGAGAGAAAACTGTTTACTCTATTTTTATTGGACATACTCTGGCGGTAAAAAAATGACTTACAGCATGCAGCAAGAAGCTGATGTTGCTCTGGACCAGCTGCACCACCCGATAAATGTGCATCACAGACTCCTCGTACCACTGGCTCAGATAGGGACGCACCTCTGTCTCAAGGTTCTGCAGCTGACACATACACAGACAAATCAATATTGCATTAATAATCTTATGGCAAATATGTCGATGTATTACATTGTTATTACATTCTCATACCTCTGGGGTTTGCAGGCTGCTATGCAGGCCTTGGACGTATTTATCAAGTTCTAATCTAAATGTGAATTGAGTCAAGGAATTGGAACTACTGCCTGTTTCTCTGTACAAAGTTAAAAGGAAATGGAAGCACTACTACAATGCAGGAAAGAACAACAATTAATGCTTGAGAACCTTGCTTGATGCCTATAACTAAGGTGGATTTCATGAGGAAATAGCAATAGACAACTGAGTGCAAAGGATATAAGTTCAGTCCTTTTTCAGAGCCGCCCATAAAGCAGATGACATATCCGTTTCCATCAGCATCAGGCTGTTCAGGAGACCTTTCCTGCTCCAGGAGACAGCAGTAGCAGCCGACTGCCTGCTCTGGGATACTGGGAGGAGAAAATAATCAACACAATTGAGTTAACCAATTTATTTTGTCCTCCTTTGAACCTTCATTTCCAGCTGAATTAATTTGATTACTGTGATGGAATTAAACAAACTTCATCCACGATGACACTATTTATAATATGACGTTAAAGCATGTGCTGCATTAGTCCAAGAAGAATGAACATGATCTTGGGTTGTTTTGTCATGAAGCCTTGATCGTGTGTACCTCTTGGTTAGTATTTAGCATTACCGATGCAAAACTGTTGTGAGGGAACATGTAAAATTGTTACCTGAGTTCCACAGTGGCGATGTTTCCCATGCCTCCCAGCAGTGCACCTTTGCTCAGCCTCCTTGAAATATAGGTCCGCAGCTCAGGTTCGGCCTCTGATGGCAGGCTGCTGTCAATCAGTGTCAGGCTGTGGGCAGGGCAGAAAGTCAGCATGTATACGAGCAGCAAGGGAAGGAAGTGAGGAATTTAGAAGCCACTCAAGTCAATGGAGAACAGACGGAGAAAGCTGATGAGCATTAGCTCCACAACCAACACAACACACAACTGAGTCACATAGCTGGAACTGTACCACCCACATTAACCTTTTGCTTCAACACTGTGCCCAGACATTCAAATGAATTTCGTTCACTTTTTGCCAACTCCACTTGACAGATGGAAGTGGAGACAAGTTCAGATTGGGAGAGACCTAAAGGCCATGTAACTCAGAAGCACAGCAATGACCAATCAGAACAAAATCACGAATGAAAACAGCATTGATTCCATGTTGATTGGATGTCCCGTGGCAGCCCGTGGATACACCAATGCACAACAGTGAAAGCCAAAGAGAAATGACCACTGAAAGCAGCGAGAAGGTAGGCGGGTGTCTCCTTTGTTACCTAAAGTCATCCTGACTGGTTGTGGAGTCTGCTCGTCTCTGGTTCCATGCCACATTTTCCGCAGAAGCCTCAGATCTAAGACAATTGACAGTTTACTCATCACCTGGTTAGTTTTTAATGTATACATCTGGTTTTACCTGCAGGAGTGTCACTGGCAGCACGTTCAGGAACAAGGGACTAAAAAAACTAAAAAGTGCTTTAGAGGAGGTAAGAATCACAGACTGTATAATAATTAAAACAGTGATACAGAAAGAAAGACTCAAAACACACCAGGGAGCTGGTTGTATTCAGGAAAAAAAGAATAATAATTGTGTGATGTCCTGTAGGATTAGAAAGTTATTGTATTGTATAGCTATTGTGCACAATAATAAACTATACAGCAATACAAATGGAATAATTAGAAAATACATTCTAATCACGTTATGAATGTAACATTACACCGTGGACGTAACGCTCCCTGCAAATTTCCATTAGTTATCTTGGAGACAGAAAGTTGTCGCAGAGCTGTCATTTTACGGAACACAGAAACTGAGACTAGTATCAGAGACGTCTTGGTAACATCAATCATTACCTTGTGCCTTGATACAGATAGATGGTGTAGTAGCTGTTCAGCTGAGTTTTCTGGATGTATCCAGTAATTTCCTCGCTGTCAAAGTCATCTCTCTCTTCCACGTCAATTGAATCCTGGAAGGACGAGGTTTGGGAGGTAAACATGATCCTACTGCTGCACAGAGCAAGCTAGCAGCTGGCTAAAATGGCAGAAAACAAGGACGTACTTCCGTTGTGTAGACGTGCTGTGTTGGTAGACAGGTATTATTGACGTTGGGCGCCCCGGCTGATATAAAAGTTGTAACAGCGCATATGTAACATCTGCAGTAGTGTTAAAGGTTTCCCAGGTATCGTTAATGTGCCTTGTGCGCATGCGTCCTCTGTGTACCTCCTTAACAATGTCCGACGGGGATATTTCTTTCTTTCTCAGTTCCTCTTTCATCAGGAAGGTAAACATTAAAGGTTTGTTCATTTTAAAATGACCTGTCCTGTTTTGTACCTGTAAAATCAAGTGCTTTAGCCTTCAATGTTATGCATTGTGAATCTTTATGGTATATAATATTTAAAGACAATTACATAAAAGAAATAGGAGTACATATATCCACAAATATAAACATATTCAATCAGAGGTTTCAGGGGAAAGAAAGTTCCATCATCTTGACGATTTAAGAAAAGGTGAAAACTTAAAAGGTGATTTTGAATTTTCTGTTTATGAATAAAAATATTTGCATGTAGAATTATGAAATTAACATATTAAGGAGTGCCATAATCTGTATTAATTGATTCATGGATCATACAAAAAAATAATATCTTTAAGGATAAAAGAGTAGACAGAATTAGTAGCTTCAAAAAAAGTACAGATCTGTCCAAAATTTGAGGGATGTGTAAGAATAAAAAAATAGGTAAGAAATTGTTTCTATATTATTCTTACAAAAGGCACAAGAAATATCAATGTCTGTATTGATAAGACAATGAGCAGGGTATATTTTATGTAACATTTTCTAATGTACTTTCCTAACCTTGTTTGAAATACAGTACTTACAAGCCAATTCCTTCTCCAGTTTATGTTCTCAATTTTAGAAATCCAGAAAAACTTGCCTCCAAGTATGAATTGTGAATCTATGTGAGCTATTAACAATATTGTAACGTCAGAGCTGGATGGCTGAAAAAAAAAAGCAGGTAAAATCAGTCGCACTAGAATGGGTGGATGTGAATGTCCATTTCGTAGTTGAAGCAAACATAATGAAGGATTCTATTCTAGTGGTGAACAAAAAATTTTACTTTTTTATTAAACAAATAAAACAATTAATAGTTTTGGACCAGCAGAGGGCGTCTTGAGGCCGCAGTTGAAGACCCGCCGCCATCTTGAATTTCCTCACTTCTCTCGCTGTAGGTTAGTAACCGTTAGCTGCTCCGCTGCTCTGGATTAGCAGACAGTGAACTGACAGACATCATGGGACGAAAGAAGAAAAAGCAAATGAAGCCTTGGTGCTGGTATCCTTTTGTACAGCTTACATTTAGTGTCATAACGTTATCTTACTCTTATGTGTTAGATTGCGATATCCTTATTATTTAACGTTTACGATACTGTAAATGAACCCGTGCTTCTTATAACAATAATAACAACAACAACAACAACACCCGTGTAACGTTAGCAGGCTCACAATATGTGGCCAGATTTTAAACTTGTTGTCGGTGTTGCTTTAGTTTGATGTGAATATGACACAATATTATGTAAGGCAGTGTCTGTTATGCTATGCTGTGGTGTGTTGTTAGCTTGGTGTTTTGTGAGGAAACAAATGCACGGACACGTTCAAGCTGTTCACTAGCGTTATACGATCGAGTTTTTCAGAGAAGGAGTTTCCTAAACCATAGTCTCAGGTATTGTAACAGAGATTTTGATGATGAAAAGATTCTCATTCAGCATCAGAAGGCCAAACATTTCAAGTGCCACATCTGTCATAAAAAGCTGTACACTGGCCCTGGGCTAGCAATCCACTGTATGCAGGTGAGGAAACTCATAATGCAAACCATCTTCATAAGATTAAGCAAAATCATTTGTTTATGTACTAAAAGTACCCCACTGTATCACTTCTATCATAGGTACATAAAGAGACCATTGATGGAGTCCCTAATGCAATACCTGGAAGAACAGATATTGAGCTGGAAATATATGGCATGGAGGGTATTCCCGAAAAAGACATGCAAGAGAGAAGAAGAGTGCTGGAACAGAAGAACCAAGGTATTGACGTCAAAATACCTTTTATGTATCGTCACGTTATGGTCTATTCTCGAGACTTATTATCCACTTGCCTATTTTCAGAGACTCAAAAGAAAAAGCAGAACCAGGATGACTCTGATGAGTACGATGAGGATGACGAGCCCGGTCCCTCCTTCCAGCAGCCTGCTGCAGGGCAGGCAGGCTACATACCCCCTATGACCCAGCCTGGCATGCCTCCTGGCTCTGGTGCTCCAGGGATACTACCAGGCAGCTACTCAGGTAGGAGACAGTGTCTTTACTGCGACTGCAATAAGCCAACTGTTGAGCGAATTCTAAATTACACTGTATTACTATCAAGCTGTTTACTTACTTACTTTAATATGGCAAAATCTATTGTGTTGTGTCTCTGAGTAGATGAGTGTATTGAACAATTGCACTTGATAAAAGGGAAATAAAAAGAAGCTAAATAAATAATATAGCCACAAGTGCCTTTCAATTAATCTTTTTTGTTTTAGGAATTCCCCCAATGATGTCAGGTGTGCCACCAATGATGGCAGGAATGCCTCCCGTAATGCCAGGAATGCCTCCAGGGTAAATGTTTAGGATTATTAATAAAGACTGTCATTCCTGTTTAATCTCATCCTCATGATATCTTGGTACTTTAAACATGGACATTTTCTCCTCATGTGTTTAGGATGATACCAATGGGTGGAATGATGCCTCCAGGTCCAGGGATGCCACCAATGATGCCAGGTGTGCCACCAGGTGATGCCCTCCAGTCTACGCCTTTAGAAAGCACTTACCTCTACGTCATGGCTGTGATGTGAATTTCTCTCTCTTTTTTGGATTAGTCAAACGTTATATGAATAAAAACAAACACTTCAATATAAACATTACAGCCATGTTATAAATAAATGAAAGAGAACGTAAACATAACATAACAAAGCACGTCATCACTTTGATACTAAATACTGTAATCCATATATATCCTCAACTATGAAGGATGTTTCATAAAATCATAGTCTTCTTCCTCTTACTTAGTATACGCACCTATTTTCATCTTTTTATATTAATTCAAAATTGTAAAAATGTCCTTTTTTTTATCATGTAACATATCATCATCAATTCAAAGGAAGCTTTATCAGTCCCTTGATGTGAAATATTTATTTAAAATGTCATTTGCTTAATGAAAGTTTGTAAATATATTGTAACACTGCTGTGGTGAGGCTTTACTTGTTCCCTATGTGATGAATTTGCTCTGCTGTCGTCAGGCATGCCTCCTCCTGTGGGCCACCGTCCAGGCATCACACACATGGCTCAGGTTCCCCCTGCTGCAAACCTGCTGACTCGACCAGCTGTTCCTGCTGCCCCTGCCCCCTCGGCCAAGCCTAATGTCACAAAGCCTCTTTTCCCCATTTCTGGACAGGTAAAATCTTTATGGCACAATTTACCACTCTCGTCTCCCTCAGCTCTCTTATGGGGCATAACATTACCAGCTCCTGTTGAATAAGGGAGGTTTCAGTAGCTCTCCATGCTCACACAGGCTGATATAAAGGAGACATTATCAAGCAATTCCTTTTAACTGAAGAATAATTTTTCCATTTGTTATTCTTATTTCTTATTACTCTTTTTCCTGTGCTGCAGATGGGCAGTCGCGTTGCAAGTACAAGTACAAGTGCAGATTCTCAGTCCGCCTCCCCTAAAGCTCTGTTGCCTATCACGTCACAAGTATGCAGCTGTCTGCCTGCTCTACTCTGACAACCTGCAGCTTTACAATTGGCATGCACACAATTGTATATAGTTTGCCTGCTGTGGTGTACTTGGGCAGATTAATTCTATTTTATTTGCCAAAGCTGTTTTTGCAAGCAATTATTAAATCCAACCATTTATGAGGGTAGAAAATACTTTTTGTATTATCTAGCATCATGCCTTTGTTTGCATTTTCTTTTTCTACAAATCTGCATTTATAGAATAATACTGAAACATTTGCTAAATCTCCTCAACAACATGAGCCACTGGGGAGTGATGCAGATTTGTAAAGTGGGCGTCTTATTTGTGAACTGCTGTAGAACAACACAGCATGCTCTTTGGGATTTGTTTTCTTGCAGGCTTGACGACATGTTTAACTTTAGTCATACTTTATAGGGTTACTCTCCCATGTGTGCAAAATCAGTGTTAAGATGCTATAGAGATAACTAAGACCCTGTTTATAGACTTGGCTTTAACACTTCATTATGAAGTGGAAATATAAATTGGCACAATTAAAGCCTGATAGGCTATTTCCAGGTTTGATTTACCCACCAAACTCTCTCTGAACATAATCTTTGTACGGTCCAGCTGCCAAAATCAAAATGTTGACATGTTCATCTAGGCTACTTTATGGCAGTGATTGACATACTGACTTTTTTTGGCCTGGGTTTCACCACTCAAGCTACTCTTCAGCCCTCTTATGGTGGAGGTTATACCTGCAGACACTACTTAAGGCAGTAAAAATCCTGCAAACTCCTCTGCACGTTTGTCTGGTAAAAAAAACATAAAACTATATTTATAGCCAGTTCTAGTTCTTCTAAAGAGACACTCGTGGTCATTAGTCAAAGATAAGGCAGTAAAAGACTGTGCTCTTTGTATTAAAGAATATTATTTCTTATTATTTAATTTTCTATATTATAATATTCATCTATCATATGGTCTCTATTAAGGAAACTTTTGAAGTGGCGTTAGTGTTTTAAAAATGCTGCAATTTAAATTACACTGCTTTGTTGAATACTCAATTCTGATTGGTCAATTATGGCATCTTACAGTGGACGCAGTTCAATCGAGTCGACTGTTTTAGTGGAAGCAATAAAATCGTTTTTAAATCAATATTTTGGGTTGAATTATTAATTTCTTTAAAGAGCAGGTCTAGACCGTACTATATATACTATATATAATTTAAAGAGGTAATGTGAGAAAGTACGTTTTTCTGATTTGGTTGAACTGACCCTGTAAGGAAAGAGGAATCTTAAGTCTGTGCACAAATAATAATATTAATGCCAAGCTTTACATGATGACATATAAACTCAACAATGGGAGTACCGGTAACCTCAAAGTATGAGTTAAAATGTCCACCCTGTGAAATTGAAAGGCCTTCCAGCAGTCTCTCTCTCTTATGTGTTTTCTTCTCTCCCCCCTCAGAGTCAGCAGTCAGGGTCCCCCCACCCTCTCCCCTCTACCTCCTCTGATCCCTCAAAGCCCACATTCCCGGCCTACACTCAGGCCACCGCAGCTGTGGCTAGCCCCAGTGCTGGCAGCAGTACGGTCTCCAAACCTCCCTCTACTGTGACCAGTAAGCCTGCCACCCTCACCACCTCCAGTGCAACCAGTAAGTTGATCCACCCTGATGAGGATATCTCACTGGTAAGTAGTCCAGCTGCAATTGTCTCTTTTCTCACTTTTTGACAAATATATTTGTTGGCATTTTGTTATTTCAACACAGCAACACATACAAAAATGTATCCCTCGTCCCATCCCATGTCCCTCGGTCAATAAACTTCACTTAAAGCTACCCCAAAATAAAATAAATAATGTCAGTAATAATAAAATTAACACTTTTGACAATATTTAGTAGTGACAAAAAATACTACTACTAATAATAAAAAAGGCAATATAATCAAAATGAGTTAAATGGATATAAGACATGTAAAATGGTTAAAAAGTTGACAATGAGTTACAAAGCTGGAATACAACAGAAGCTTTACATTATCTGGTCACATCTTTTATAATAACTCATCAATGTTGCACCTTATATATATTTATTTATTTATTTATATATATTTTATAGTAGGTATAAGGCCTTCCTTTGATAGCAAATGTTTATTTCAAGACATTGAGAAGTTTTTTCCATCCACTGACTGATAGGGCTTTTTTGTTTTTTTTTCCTAACTCTTTATAGTTTTTTTTAAATTTTTTTTTTACAGTAAGTAACATTTTGAGAAACAGTTTATCATAGCTAAAGTCTTACTTTTTGTTAACATTAAAATCGATAAATGGCTTTTCTTGTTTATTTTTCCTTGTTGAGCTACAGAGTTTCAGCGTCAAATTATTCGTCCTCGTTTGCTCTCTGTGTGTTGTAGGAAGAGCTGCGGGCTCAGTTGCCGAGGTACCAGCGCAATATTTCCCACCAAGGCCAGACCACCGCTGCTGCCCCGCCAGTGGGTCCCGTGGGTGGCATGATGGCTCCTCAGCAGCCCGGCATGAGGCATCCCATACCTGGTACTGACCGACTGCCTCTAGATCAGAAAAACTTCTTAGCTGATGTTGGGTACAAAACTCTACTATAGGATGAGAATCTCTCTAAAGCGTCACTTAAATCATTATCTAAGAACTTTACTTCATAAATTGGAAAACTGAATGCCTCGTGCTGCATTCGGGTCGTATCGTACTTACGAGTTTCCAACTTGTAAATAGTGTTCACGTCAACATCCAAGTTGTAATTATGACTTGGAAACAAATATGGAAGTAGGCCTGCACTGATTAGTTTGAAGCTTCATTCATAATGTTGACATTCTAATTCTACATTTGAATGCTGCGCAGCTTCTTTTTTTTTTTGCACGTCTATTCATTCTGTTTGAACCCAGTATATCTGCACAGTTGCAGATTAAGAATAAACTACATAAATATCATATGCATTATACTACTTGTAAAATTAGATTCTAGTGGTGGCTGCGTAGGATTGTTTTTGACTCGTGTGATTAACTACAAATGTCAAAATGTATTTTAAAAAAAAAAAGAGATGGATGTAATAATTTTCCGCTTCCATCCATATGTGTTGGTCATAAGTTTTCCAAAACAAAGTTTTCACTGCGGTCAAAAAACTGTTTGCTCTCCCGCTTGCCGCACACGAAGGGTAACACGCACTGAGAAGTTAAATTCATACTGTAAGTGTCAGGCGTCAGTTTTGTGGCTTCATGTCACCGGCTTCCATTGAAATGAAAGTGTAGCCTGTTGCTTTGTTGCTCGACATTCAATGAAATGAAACCTACATTTAATGAATACGGTGTTAGATTGCACAGTACTTTAATCCTCACACAATCAACTGTAATCATACGACTGTCTTGTTGATGTTGAACACTCGCAAGTCGTTAACATGGAAATCTTCCCGTCTCTGCCATCCATCCCAAGTGACATGAATGCGGCATAAGTACAGTATCACAGAGCCACTAGCATGGCTGTGGACTCTTGTTATGAAGTAAAATCCATATGATTTTTGCTCCTGATTTTTGAATAAAAAGCCAACAAACCTATGTTTTCGCAGGACAGTATGGTTGTCCACCCCAGGGGATGCCAGGCTACATGCCAGGAGGGATGCCTCCATACGGGCAGGCCCCTCCTGTGGTTCCCCCAGGGTACCAGGGAGCCCCTCTACGGCCACCCATGGGTATGAGACCCCCTGTCATGTCTCCTGGAGCCCGCTACTGAAGCCTGCCATCCTCTCTTCAATAGGTTTGGACACTCAACCCTTTTCTAATGTCCTCAGCTGCTAGTAGACAACCAGTATTGGTATTATAGTACCACCAGGTACTGTTTATCCTACTACTGAGCTAGGAGGAAGAGACACTGAATAAACAGCAAACAAAAGAGCTATAAAAGCATCACAGAGCGCATGGGAAATATTTACACTGTACCTAACCAAGACTATGTTCTGTTGTTTCAAACCATCTCTGTTCTGTGGCTTTTTTTTCCTTCTCATGTTTCATTCAGGTGTGTAGAAGTGTAGTAGATATGGTTCGTAGTGTTGTGAAGGCGCTGGAGTTACATGGGCAGTACCCACCCTTTATCAAGGCAAGTTTTATGTAAATACATTTCTGTTCTAAGCTAAACAGTGAGGCCTTCACAGCACGTAGTGCTGTTGGACTTTGTGTCCCCAACTTTGTTTGGTGAGGGCTTCAAATAACTGTTTACATTCATTCTGATTTATGTTCATAGTTTTAATGGAGGATATACTCCTATAACCGTAAATAGCTGAAGTACTAAATGAAGTGGTATATGTATTGTAAGACTGTATTGTAATAAAATGTGGCAAAAATGTAAGACTCTTCTTTGCGGGACCTTAGTGGGAAAGACGTCACAGCAGGTTTGTACTCCAGTTATAAACAAGGTGATTGCTGACTTGACCAATATCAAGAGAAATGTGCATCTGTGCTTTTAGTTGAAAAATGTTAGCAAATGTTTTCTTTTGGCTATAAGCATTTAATTGCTTTTTTATTTCTTTATTGATGGTCTGTACATGGCGAGTGCATTTTACAGCTGCATAACTTCCGGGTCGCTGTAGTGCTAAAACCCAGATTTCTCTTCTCCCTGTAGCGATGCCATGGGGGACTGGCTGAGGCCGTGTCTCAGTGTAGCCCTGTTTCAGCCTGAGGCAAGTCTCACCATTTTCTGTCTTCTCATTCATTGCCAGGGGCCCTCACAGCTTACACGCTGTTGGATCTCAATGTCCCCAAACTTGCAGCAAGTTTGGTGAAGGCCCTTGTTTGTGTTGTTGCGTTTAGGCACCATTTTCTTCAGTCATGTTAGTTCATGTGAATTGTGTTCTTTATTGTTAAGCTCTTGTGTGTCATTGAAACTGTATCCTCCATTCTTGGTTGATGAAAGCATCAGGAATCTTGGATTTCATTTATTAACTTTATACTGAAAGTATGGAGTTTTTAAATTAAACCGTATTCCTTTTTAAAAGCTTTTGATATTCGCTACTCCTACAGTCCACTGCAGTTTACTGTCTGAAGTATTTATGGATTGGTCAAAAGTGAAATCATTTGTTACAGACAGCATTAACAGCCTTTCATATACAGCCATATATACATTAAATGTTTGTTGGGAGGTTTATGATGAACAAATGACTTTTCATATGTTTGTAAAATGGCTTTTCCACTTAATCCTGTTTGTTTCATCAGCTGTCCTCACTTGATCATTTGAATTTAACTACTTACATGAAGGAGAATCCCTACCAGTAACAGGTTAGTTGAAGCTGTAAGTACCACTGCTGGAATTTTAATTTCCTTCGACCTGTGTTTTGTGTGCACACATGAGATCTTAATGTTTTTGAAAAAAAAAATCAAATGAGCCCACAACAATTCTTAAGCATTTTACATGACAGCCAATCGTTCAGAATGAGCTCCAGAAAGAACTTTAGGCAGAAATGTCCAAAAAGTTAATATTTGAGTGTGCAACACTAATTCTGCTTAATGTGATGAGCTTCAACATAGTTTTTGATGAGTAAAGCTCCATTCAAACTAATGATTTAATGCTTTACACGAGTAATACAGGCAGAGTCTTCACTGGTAAGTATGAGCGCATCACTTCCGTTCAATATGCTAAAAGGGGCGTGTCTAGGGAGTGGCTATCTGCCCACTCAGGTGGTACCTTAGTTCGTGTTTCACAGTTGAACTGTAAATTTGACGTTTTGCAATTTTATGAATGCAATATTTTGTCCACACTTGCATTTATTTTAATTTTGTTGGTACTTTATACTGTGACTATTTTTGAATGTGCATTGTTTTTAGTATGTAGCCTACTTTTAGAGGTACAGGAGGACTTAAAAGAATAAAGTATGGACGCTTTATATTATATTTTTATGGTGCCATTGTGTTGTGTTGTGATTTTCAATTATATTTATCTTTTAGTTAACTTTTTAAAAACGGATGTAAAAAACAACCTGTCAGACACTGTAATGTGAGTAATTAAAGTAATGAAGATCGAAATAACCAATTATTGCCACTCCTGCATAAAAGTGAGTGTCCCACTCGGGCCACCGCAGTCAAAGAAAGTCAGGACACATCACTGTATGCTAACCCAGTTGATATTTTTATTTTTTGCTTAAGCGCTCTGTGTGAGAAGAATTTTATCAAGAAATGTGTTAGATATTACACAAAAACAGTTAAAGCATTTACCTGTTGAATAATACCGTGAAATAAAAATCTACATTTTCTTCAGCTTGTACTCATTTCATACCTTGTCTGAGAATTTGAGGGTGCTGGACCAGTATGGGAAGCTTTGGTAGATATGTTTCTGGTTTTAAGTAAAGGGAAAAACTGAAGCTTAATCATGAATATTGGTTTTATGATCTGTTCCTCAAAGCATTACATTTGTGATTTCTGTGCCAATGTCTGTATGTATACAGTTTCTTTGAATAAAAGCACTTAATATTGATAAGTCTTTGTAATGCCTCCCACCTTATTCTCATGGTTTTATCTATTTGGAAACACCGACTACTCCTCAATATAATTATAATATTGTATTATGAGAATCAATGGTATGATTTTATGGAAGGTAATTCAGGGCATGTCTCTGCAGAACAGCTGCACTTTAATATAAATAAGTATTTTCCTTCGATTTGTCAGAACATCTCTATAGGCCATTTATAAAATTGTCAAATGCAAAGTCATTGCAGGAAAAAAAATGAAACTACCTTGAACCACTGATGAGGAAACTCCATCTTTCTAATCCTCCACATTCAGTTTAGGTGGTCAGAAATGTATTTTGATTTGTTCTGAATGCATGTTTTTGTTTTAGTTTAATGAATGATAGTATACAAAAAGGTTCAATTCCGTGGTTGAGTCTGAAATCTAAATTATAATGTATAGGCATATTGACTTTTATTTTGAAAGTCATCCCCGAACTGACGCATCACGTAAACTTGATGGCCGATTTAAGAATCACGTGTTCACTGCCCTCCAGTGGCCACAGAGGGGAACTGCAACAACATTTAATGGCAAACTCATCCGTACAATCGAAGTATTAAAGCAACATTTACTACTCATTATGGCGTCAATATTACAAATGAAAGCAACATTGGAATACGAGTTACTAATGAGTTGTGTTGAGACCAATTTCTTGTGAAAAAACTGTTTACCCGACAGCGAAGACGGCTGCAGTCATTGTAGACTGCCACCATCATACCCCCGGTTTTGCTCCAGAAAGTACAACTGCCCTCTGGTGGCCAACTACACACGTCCATATTAAACCCGCCCCTACTTTTATTTTGAAGGATTAAGCCGGAAGTATTACTATGCCACTATATCTAGCTTGAGTGCCGTTACTCAGTCTGACCACAAGACACAGCGACTCATGTTTATACCGGTACCATGCAGAGTTTGGCAAAAATATAAATAGGTCAAAGAATAGAAGACACGGGTCACTCTTTGTTGTAGATTATTATTATTAATAAACCAATTTCTATAAAACTGTATAGTACAAAGAGCCTGGTTAGCAAGAATGCTACTGGAAAGTGGCCTTCGTGGTAAACTGGTCTCGGAAAACTGATTGAAACTTTGTTTTAATAAATGTGTTATCACAACTACTGGTGTTACAGTTTGTAATCGTCACACTAGTAATTAGTTGTTGTACCCACTAGCACAACGATACTGATATAACTGAGCAATTTAATGTAGTGTCGCAGCTCCTCACTGACCACACTAAAGCTCATTGTAAATACACCAACGTGAACAGTCAAGTCACACTGTAGGTTTATACCTGGCGCCAACACCTTTTCCGGTATAAACCGTCAAACTAAAAGCAAAAGACACAGCAGTCTTTTTAGTAGTCTACTCACTCAAGTTTGTGAGTACTCAGTACCCCCCCCCAATGTTATTGACTCTGATGGTTGAATTTAAATAAGAAATTATAATATATAAAAAAAACCACACACAATTAAAATGTTGAATTGTTTATTGTCAGGATGTTTGTGCTTTGCCTACTTGTTGGTAAAAACCATCAAAGGACCAAGAGTGACAGTTTCACATGCCATGATATCTGAAACATGAATAAATGTAGTCAGGGGAGAATTTGTTGAGACTTTTGCACAGAGACCACAGGTTCACACTAGCTATGAAACTCTAGTTAGGATTTATAACATACCTTTAGGGATCAGGTCTGCATTATTGTTGCGAGAACTTCTGGAACAGGTATTGTCACAACATCGACAGACATAATCATTCCCATCCACATTTATCCATCTGATGAGAAAATTATACAGAATTATTTACACAACCATTTTTAATGCTTTAATATACTTGCAGTAGACATACCATACTGTAGTTGTGATTGGCATAATATTGTATTTCCATTCCGTAGTCAACGTTTGCTCTCAGTAGCTTACTTTTGAGAGAAATTTAACACCTACCCACCCACCCACCTACCGTCCGGATGCAGAAATTGTAGCACTTTTTTTATACATATGCCCCATGGGTAATGTTAACACTATCCAATATCCTTAACAACTTGAAAATGAGAACATTACCCTCACAGTTACTGTTTCAAATACAAAATGCTAGAGTAGACATGACTGTTGAAATACTCTGGCTGTACAAAACCAGATTGTTTTTGTGACTTTAGGTAACCTAAATAGTTCAGTATGGGTTAAACAGAATTTTTAAATAAACATTTCTAAACCTGAGCAACTTGAATCTTTAAGCAGCTAGAAACATTTATGGCTAAAATTTTAAACCAGATCTAGCCATAAAGACTAGCATTTTGTGCACATTCTGAAGATGTATGGCGAAGCAAGAAACTCCAATTCACACAAAAAAAAAAAAAAAAAAGGAAATAAAAGCACCTTGAATGTACATAATTGCAGGCCTTGTTGATGGAGCTGCTCCTCCACATTTCAGAGGTCGCTTTCAGCTGGCAAGTGATAAATATCTTTAAAAAAAAAAAAAAAAAAAAAAAAAGAGACCACAGAAATGTCATTATACAACCTTGGAACATTTCCAAACATAACCGGCATGATTTCAAAATAAGAGTAGCTCACTGAGTTCCTTGAATCCTGGTTAAACAGGAAGGCATCAAGCTGCAGTTGAAGAGAAGAAGCCCTCGTTCTGGGATGGAAATGTGCGTTTGAGCCTCCCTCTTTGGCATCGTCGAGACACCTGACAAACAATTTACTCATACAGATTAAAAGACAATTTGTTCTTTCATACTGTATCCTGAGCTACTCTTACCCATGGTTTCCAATGAAGTAGTATCTGGGGACTGATGACGTGTCAGGAGACAGAGTGGCGACACAGCTGGTGATGAAGAGTCGTCTGTGCTCTGAATCAGGACCAGTGTACGAGGCCTCGAGGTGCAGGAGGTCTCCTAAGTAGAAGACACTGGAGACAGCCTCCCTCCTCCAGCCAGCTACATGTAGACACGACCATCACTACTTACAGCAGAATGTAACCAAGTACATTTACTCAGGTACCGTACTTAAAAGTACAGGTTTGAGGTATTTTATGCCGCTTTTACTCCACTACATTTTAGGCAAATATTTTATTTGACATCTTTAGTTACTTTTAAGATTATAATTTATCATAATATAGCAAACCATGCATATTTGAAATTGGTGATTGTGTTGTTGAATTTTTAAAAAACTAGGATGAAGCGATTCTTTATGGGCAGAGAACAATTCTACTTCTTAAAAAAGGAATACTTCACCCCCAGAAATCACTCACCTTGTGTTACCTTAAATTTGTGAAATTAAGGTAACACAAGGTGATGCCCCTGCATGCCTTTACTGTGAGAGAAAATAAATAAATAAAATAAATAAATAATTCACAGTGGAGGCCTTACGAGAAACAATTATCTTCAAGAATTCAAGGTAACAGAGGATGAATAATTGATACACAGGGTTAAGTACTCCTTTAAGACAGATAAACTATTTAAAACCCCTTCAGGACCAGCTGGAAAATGTATCGTCACAAAGATTTAAATGACAGGGACCAGTAATATTAACAAAACATCACATAAAGCCTAATAGACCAATGATCGGTACCATTATTCTGCAGAATGAGTACTTTTAATACTTAAAGTAAATGTCAATAATACTTTTTCTGGAGTAAAGTTTTGAATGCAGGACAGGGATTTATTTGCCAAAATGGAATATTCATAACTAGTTATATTAGTGTACAAAATTACATGAAACTAAGAATAGTTGTGTTTTCAATATCTGAAAATGAGCCCTTCATATCTACATAGGGAGTGGGTCTTCTTCTACAGTAGCCCAGAATGGACAAACCAAACGTTTAACGTTTTTACGTTACCTGAAGGCCACCGTAGTTCAGTCATGCTTGGAAAGGAAGAGGTGAGCGGAGGGTTATTTAGTTGGTTGTAATCTGCGACCTCAAACTTAGATGCCACTAAATCCTACACACTGGTCCTTTAAGTATAGTAGCTGAATACTTCAGGTACACAGACTACATGCAGTTTAAAAAAAAAAAAAACAACAACATTTAGGAGGTCACACGTACCGGTCATCAGCTTTAGAGAGAAAGCAGCTGGTGAATATGTTGCAGGAGAGGAGAGGGACAGCTGCTGAGGGTTACTGCTCACAAACTGTTTCCTGTCGCAGAGAGTTAACAAGTCAGACATGAAGAAGGAAAAAAAAAAAAAAACACTGCTTCCCTGTACAATACAATGATACTATTTCACCTTGTATAGTGACAGGAAACAGGAACTACAGCATGGGTTATCCTTGTAATTGCATGGTAACTGGCAGCTGGTGAGATCACCAGCTTGTTCGAGTAGCTCATAAAGTCCTCAGATATCTGGAGATAAATATTAAAAACAAAAAACGTTAAAAATCAGGGAACTTTCTGAAAAAAATGGAAAGTCAAAACTTTCACTCAAGCAGCCCCATACATACCCATCATCATCATCAAGCAACTTACAGTCAATTTGGAGCCACAGTCTTGAAGTCTAGCTTCAATGATATATTCAGAGTGACCAGCAGCAACAGCTCGGCACTGACTGCTCTGGGAATGCTCGGCTCCTCCCAAAAGAAGCTCCCCAGGAGACACAAGGTGTCCAGTTTTAAACAGGTCAGCCTTTACCACAATGACCATGGACGTTTCTGTGCATCGCACATGGACAGTCGATCCGTCATTGAATTGTGGTCCACTGATGTCTTCTGCATCAATTCCTAATGCAGCAGATTTATATTCCCGTCCTTCAGCATCGATCATGGGTCCATCTTTTAAAGTTCGAATGGCATCTGCAACACCAAAAGCAAATGATATCAGAAGTGCCAGAGAGGCTGAATGACCTGCGATCACCATTGTGCTCTTTTATCAGAACAACAGGACAGCACAGGAAAACCTCCTGCTCACACACACAATCAGTAAAACAAGTGATGATAATCCAAATCATTCTGTATTTTAAATAAGATACTGAGGGTTCAAAAACTCAATCTCAAACACTTCCCAGTTTAGACCAATCAAATCACATGGAGGACAGCTGGAAGCAATTCCTCATTAACTGATGTGGGACTAAAGCTGCAGCTGAGATACATGCATGTGATTGGCCCACACCCAACATATGGGTTTTTATCTAGAAGTTACGCTGACACGCCTTCCTTATGTATAACTCAATATTGAAATAGATCTCCCCTGAATCCTAGTTAATGGATAGTCATTGAAAACGACCCCATTTTATGTTATTGTATGCAACATTTAAGAGATGTTTATGCTTTAAATGTATAAGTTAGCCAAGTAGGATATAGGAGAGGTCCAGTGGACAGAAAAAGAAAAAGAAAAACCTGTCACAAGAGTTTGGCTGTATGCTTAAAGTCTAAACAGGCACTTTATTCAGGTCTAAAAAACCTCAGAAAGTTATCTTCCAAACAGCCCTTTAATGTATTGATCATAGACAGGTGGGATGTCACCTATACCCCTGCATTTACAATCTTTACACTCCCCACCAATTGCAGCCATAATCTGAATATACATATTGTGGTATATTTGAGATTAGTCAAGTTTGCTGAACCAAACCAGCTCAGGACTTCACTAATGTACAATACTGTATAAAATAAAGTGACATTGTAGGGGTCAGGGTAAGTATAATGTAGTTTCCAGTCAAACAAATGGGCTGTACATGAAGTCATGACACTATAGTGTAGTTAGTTTATAAGTTGAATTAATTTAAAAAAAAAAAAAGTTAAAATGTTCCTTGGGGCATCTTGAAGCACCAGACATAAATGAATCCTTGCTGCAGCAGCCAGGGTTCAAAGCCAACTCCTGCCCTTTTGCACAACCCCTCCCTCACAGCCGAGGCAAAATGCCACCCTCTCCCAAAAGCAAAAAAAAAAAAAACCCTTTAAATAAAATGCACACATCTTATATACTGCTTTAGCAGTTAATACACTAGAGAAAGAAGAGTCATCATAGATGTTAAATTGCTAAACCAGCAAAACATTTAATACTTAGCTAATAAGACAACCCATTTTCAGCTGTGAGGTACTTTTTTTTTTTTTGGTGCTTTGCAGAAATAAATCACAAACTCAAATATATATTTTTTTAAATATTTATTATCTTTTTGGGTCATTTGTATCGGAAAGGTCAGATTCTGTTGCAGTCTCATTTGACATTCCGGTCACATCCACAGTAAACTGAGCAGTCGCGCCGTCCTCACTGAGAGGTGCTGTGTCGTTATTGTTCAGAGCTGCTGCCTCTGTCAAGTGGGCCTCAGGAGAAGACTTTTCTTGAAGTGCAGAAACCGTCTCATCATAGTCATCTGTAATTAGAGAATCAGGGTTATAAATGTGCATGCCAAAGTGACAGTTAAGAAAAAAAATGGTTACGTCTTATCACATTTGACCTTTTTGATCTGTTCCACTTTTGTCATCTTTATCCTGTTCGGAAGCAAAAGTCAGAACCTCCCTCTGGTGTGGTGTAGATGGTGACAGCAGAGCCTTCTGTTGATCTAGGATAGAAACACAAGTCAGCATTAAGATCTTGCTGGGCCATTTTAAGCTCCTTTCAAAAATCATAGCCAAAGTCTTCACAAGCACTTTACAGAATCTTGTTTCAACTCACCAACTCTGTTTATTCCACTACGCCACTGGCTGCCATACAGTGAAGGTCTGGTGAGTTTTGTGAGACCGAGAGGAAGCGCCTCAACAGGTATCGGCTTACTTTTTTTGGCAGGCAAGACAGTCATCGGGCCCACTTTTGCCTCTTGCTCCCACACTAAAAATGTAATAATCTTTAGTTACAAGTCCAACAACATGTGAATCCCAACATCTAAAAAAACGGTGGAAATGCATTTGCTGGATTGCTCAATGTGACAACATCTGCAGCAAATATTGCGAGATACTCATTCTCCAGCATAAGTTTTTATAAGCAAGCCAACCTGTATTGGCCTCAAGTCCGCTCCTCCAGAGGGGTTCAGGTTCAGCTGGCTTCCCAAACCCACGAGGACCAAACTTGCTTGGGCTGCTGGGCTTACTGTGGGTTTGGCCAACTTCCTGTCGTCTTTGGCACTGCCCACATAAGTAGTCATTGCCATCAGCAGACCTCCATCTGAAAAGCAATGAAAAGATTTCAGGACACTTATTTTACTTTAGTTAGTGTCATTTTATAAATTCAGACTGGATTTCACTTGCCTTCCTTTTACAAAAGTGCACGCCTTATTAGGTGCCTCAGCATCAAATACAGGAACAGCATTCAGGTGACATGTGACGTAAATCTGTAAAAAAAAAAACAATTTAGGGAACAAACAACCTCAAGTGCAATGAAGACTTAAGCAAATTTAAGTAGAGCCTCACCTCCCCTTGGTCCTCATTATGAAACCTAAATGCATCAATGGTCAAGTAGAGCTTGTCATCCTGTGTCCTGGGTAAGAAGTGAGAGCTTGAACCAGGAAGCTGAGAGTCAACTAAACACCTGTGAAGGGAAACAGATGTACAAGTCAATTATTGTACAAGACTCTCGAGTAGACAAAGTCAGCAGTCAAGGGACTACAGTTGCCTACATTACCCACAAGGTAAAAAAATAAACCTGCACTCCAGCTAGCTGTGAGAGCCTTAACTGTAAACTCACTTTAACAGACATGTTTTTTTTATTAAAACACTTGACTAGTTACGAGAGTCAGCTTTGGTAGAGTCCAACTTGAGCCAATTTAGCACACTTCACAATGTCCTCTGGATGTCAAGTTGCAGAAGTCAAGTACTTACCCATTTTCAATGAAGACATATCTGGGGACAGAGTATATGTCAGGGCTAAGTGTGGCCACGCAGCTGCTCACAAACACTCTGAGCCCCATGTGATGTCCAACTCTGACGGACGCTTCGATGCTGATGGGCTCACCGAGAAAAAACACATAAGAGTGTCTTTCGTACAGCCAGTCACCTGAACAAAATATAAATAGTAAGCACAAATAAAAAACAAAAGACAATATAAGGAAAATGAACCAAACCCACTTGTCATAATTTTTAAGGCAAAGTCCAATATTTCCACTGAAGCTTGGGTAGCCATGAAGGGGATCCAGGTAGGTGTGAGTGAAGAACTGGACAAACTGTACTTCCTAAGGAACAGAAAACATGCAGTTAAAAAAGAGACACATTGTCCAGAAATATTTAAAGATGAGCTTTTGAGAAAAAGAGTCCAAAAGACCTTGCGTAATGACACTCAATTGGAATTACAGCCTCATCCATTCGAACCACCCCATCTGTAGAGGGCACTGGAGTGTAGACGAGGAGGTTTGTGTAGATTAGAGAGTCTTCAGTTACCTGTGGAGAGTAGATATGTTTAGAACTTGAACTTATGTATAATAAATGTCTGAAATGCAATAAATTAAAGTTACCCAGTGTTTAGTGCCGCAGGCCACGAGGTCAACAGTGATCGTGTACTCATCTCCTGAAGACGCTGTAGGTCTGCAGTAATCATTGTGCTCCACTCCAAGGCGTAGCTCGTCGCTATTAACAGGAACTCCAACTCCAAAAATGTCAGCGTTGATAACAATCTCCAAAGAGCCTGGATGGCAGGTCACTCTGACAGTGTTCACCTGCTCTCGTTCCTCAGCTGGATCCTTTTGTTGCGGAGATGTTTTGGACATCGCCGCGATCTCAGGTCTTCGGAATAAATCATCTTGCGTGTCATGTTCGGGTGGAAAAGCAGAAGCCAAGCTCACCCGGAGTCCAACAAGGAGGACAAACCAAAAATACAAGGCCTCCATAGCTGACACTGGAAACAGCAAACAAGTTCAGATTGCAACAGCTCTTCCTGACTGACCCAGAGTAGGTAGTCCAGTAGTGTGAGCAGTGGAGCAATTTATACTCCATGCAGAGCTCAGCTCATCAGAGCAGCACAGCTGAGTCCTGTCAGACACTCATCAGCTGCTAATTGGTTACACTCCCTGTGAACTCAAGACAAAAGTCAGATTTATATAATGATCAGCTATATGTTTAAAAAATTCACACATATTTGCTTTATTGCTTTTTTTTCTGTGGATTTTTTTTGTTAATGTTACAGTGCATCAAAACATTAGAAACATAAGAAATGCAATATAGAAATGCAGGCATGTAGTTAACACATAAAGAAAAAAATTGAAAATGCTTTTTACATAGTTTGCAGAAAGGAGCATCTAAAGTAAATTAAAACACTTGTTAAAAATATAAATACCAAAATACCCAGCAGTCATTGGCTTTTCTGTTCTTTACCAGTTCCAGTGTGGCAAGAACATGTTAAACAAAAGTGTTTTTCACAAGCTAATTGAGAAAGAAATTCACAGTTTATCGCCTTAACACATTTTCTTCTTTTTTGAATATACTGCTATGATATGCATATGCTTATGGACAGCGGCTAGTGACATTCACTTTTTTCACTCTTTCTTATTCTTTTTTTCTTTTAAACTGAACACATTTGCTTCCATTTTTTTAAATAGTATTTATACATTATTTATTTTTCTTTGTTTGTATAGGTTCAAAATATATAATTGTATTGTTTCACATATATTGGCTATACTAATTTCTGCTATACTAATTTGTCTCGCCCGTAGAGCTCCGTTTTCTGTGTGTTAAAAACACGATAAAACACCACCAACTGATCATCAGAAGCTTTACAAATACATATTAGTTCATTACTTATTATTGCAGGGCTACTGTATTGGTCTGTCACGTTCACAGGACAGTAACTGTTATTGTGGTTTGAGTAAAACCACCGAATATCAACAACCAACAACAAGCCCTCTGCTGCAGATGACTCTCCTCCTGACTGGCTCTGAACTGCTCTTTCACCCTCATCTTGTCCACCGCAGACATATCCGGGGCTACAACATGAAAGTGATATTCTTTTCTTACTTGATAATATCTTACTTAACGTGATTGCTGAAAGCAGACACAAATATTTTACACAACTCTGTTCACTATCACACTGTGTAACAAAGCTAACACAATTACATTAAAGTACTCTGGTGCAGAAACTAATTATTATATTGCTTACAAATACTGAGAATAACCTTTAAAGCAGCGTTTAATTAAAACATTTAGTTTCATTTTTTTTTTACATAAGGGATGTTCATCCAGTGGCTGAAGGCTTTAACGTTTGATGCTTAACATCCTGAGTCTGAGAAATATTTGAAATTCAGTTAGACAACCGCAGTGTATACGGACTAACGGTAGCAGTTCAACAGCGGTTCTTGCTTTGAAGTCCCCTTCCTGCTTTGAGGTGAAGAACAATAAACACAGTGAGGCTGTCCACAACGTCTCACAAGAGACTGAAGGAAATAGGAGGAGTACATAATGACTTAGCTTTGGTATATCTTAGTGCGCTTACAACTGAAAAGGCCATGAAGACGAGCTTGGCACGCATTCTTATTTTCATTCAGCTCTTTCAAGGTAAGAGAAATTCACATTTTCACTTCCTACTTGCAAAAAGTGTAACTTTGTAACTTCTTTACCCTGACATTTACATTTATTTTCTCGACTCTTCTTAACTGGGAGGGACATCAGACCACAGTTACGTGGCTTTGTTTACAGCCATGATTTGTACATTTTTAAAAGGAGGAACTGTTCGTTTTCACATTCTTGTATGTAAATGAAATGTTCAGGTTGTGTTTCCATTCTTCACTAAACGATCATTCATTTTGCTAGTATTTAGTTGAAAGTATTGGACAAAAATAAATTTGGTTATGGTGGTACAGTCACTAGAAGGTTCTGGGTTTGACCGCGCCGGCTGTTTGGGGCCCTTTCTGGGGAAAATGATAACAATTCAACCTGAGGGGATCATGAATATGCATATCAAATTCAAATTCAATTGAAAAGTTAAGGGTCACCAAAGTCAGTAGGATTCATGCTCTGGTGATCATGAACAATCTGTACAAAATGTCATGGCAATCCATCCAATAGTTGTTGAGACATTTCAGTTTGCCATCCATAGCTGTTCTGCTAGTTTGACTAAATAATGTCATTCACTGTCTATTTTAACCCGTTTTTTTCTCCTGCAGCCTATGCAGAGTTGATCTTTCGGCAGCTGACAGAGAGCCAGTCACTGGAGCTCTCCTGTTGCCCTCAGCAGGAACACGGCAGCCTGACGGGCCTCCACCTGTACCACCGCAGCGGCCAGAGCCAGACGACCCTGCTGTCCATGGCCGTGGGCGACGAGCTGAGGGTCGACCCGGAGCACATGGGGCGTCTGCAGCTCAGAGGAGGTCTGGACTCCCTACAGGTCAATGTGACCATGTCCAATTTACAGCGCAGTGACACGGGACTGTACATGTGGGAGATGAGCTACAGAGAGAACAGCTCTGATCAGATCATCCTCAGCAATCAAAAGGTTTTCTTGTTGGTTGAAGGGACAGGTATGTGGTTCAAACACCTCACAAAACGCTCTCCTGCAGTTAAACTCCAGCTCCTCTGTGCATATTTTAATGTGAATTGGTGTGTTTGTGGTGCAGGAAGGTCATGCCAGTGCTCTGCCAGTTACCCTCCTCTGCTCTTGACCATCTTTACAATAGCGGGACTTCTTCTGCTCACACTCAGCTGGCTGGCCATAGAGAAATGTGTGAGTATTTACATTTCAACAAGGTTTCACTGAGCAGAATGCAGATTTAACTCGATGGGTCATTTCTGAGGTTTGTTATGTTGTGAAGCAACAATGCTCCTGTGTTTGTCTTCTCCTCGTGTCCCATAAATTTGCAGACTGACGCACTAGCTTTTCAGAAAATACAAAGACAGAAGTGAGTCATATTGGGTTCAACACCAATTAATGTGTCAGCTTTAATAGAGGCCTGACAAACATCTGTTTCAGTGAGTGAGTTTTCAAGGCAACTTATGTATGTAACAGGCCTGATAATTACTGCTGGGATTGTTGGTGCATGACTCACAAAATCTGTGACATTATACCAAGTGGCAATGGGAAATTCTCCAAATCAATATGAAATATACAAAAGAAAAACAGCAATCACACAAGGACTCTCATCATAGCTGGCTGACAGACAGATTATATCTCTAACAAACTACAGCCTTAAAAATGACCATCAATAGCATTTAAAACATCCTGTAGTCTCAGAAAAACAATAGAGGCTTCACTTCATCAGTGTTTTTGCAGGGATACTGGGTTGAAAAGTGTTCATATTATTCTGTCTACTCCCTGTATCGTGTTATTTTTGGTTTGCTGTTCAGTGTACTGTATATCTTAATTTACATCTACTATTACTTTGAACAGGGGTCTCAAATTCACCAGCCAGGGACCACTGATACGGCTGCAAGACATGTTTAGAATGTATTGTTACAGCCTACCCACAAATTATATTTCCTTTTTGTCATTTTGGGTTTTCCCCTAGTGATTAATTTTAGAGTCCTCATTAAGTTATGCATCAATGCTCTTGTTCCGAACCAGAAGAAAGTTTGATTTTTTTGTTCAGTTTAATGTTCTTGTTTTTTCTCATCTGAATGGAGAAAGTTGCTGTTCTCCAGAAATAAAATCTCAAGTGGCATACTCTAATAAACGTACACACAAAGCTAATATGCGTCAATTCATTAATTCATTCTTTCTGACAAAGACGCCAAATATTCTCTGGTTCCAGCTTCTCAAATGTAAATACTTGATTGTTAGTCTTACTACTTTTTTATTGATTTTAAACTGAATATCTTTTAGTTTTTGGGTGTGAACTGGACAAAACAAGTTTCTAAGACGTCACCTGAGACTGTGATGGACATTTTTTCACAATTTACTGACATTTTATAGAATAAAACATGGCTCTTCAATGTTTTTAGTTGAAAGAGAGACGGAACAGGGACCCACCACTACATATGTATAAAATGTATTTGCATATTAAACTGGGCCTACAATAATGTGTAGGGCGGCCAAAACTGCCGTGTATAAACATACCTTTTTATGGCTATCTTACCAAGATATTAAAATAATAATACGTAGCCACTTGTTTGCCATTATCGATAGGTGCAGGAATTCAGCATAAGTTAGCTAGTTCACGTTATTGCACAAGGGTTAATGGGCTACAGTTAGACTATCTTAAATGTTGTTTAAATTAAATGGGTTGCTTTTTTTTTTTTTTAATTTTTCGAATAGGCCGATTCATTTTGGCTAATAAAATGTTGGATTTGTGTTACTGTAGTATGTATTTTAATAAAAAATATTAATACATTCAAAACAGTCAAATAATAATGTTGTGGCCCCCCTGCACTAAATCTGAGGACACGTGGACATAATGATTAATCGAGATAACAATCGTCAGATAAAGTGATTAACAACTAGAGGCGTTGAGCATAAACATACAAAGAGTAAATATTAAGTGCAGAAAAATTGTTTTCTAAATAATAGTAAAGAATGATATTATGTGTTGTAGGTGAAGGCAAGGCATCATCTCAAACCACAACCTCCGGCTCCCATCTATGAGGAAATGACCAGGAAGCAGCAGAGTGCCAGAATCCCCCAAAATAACCCGGAGGCGACCCCACACCTGGAGGAAGTCAACTTCCCCGTGTACGCTAACCCCAACATCCAACAACCACAGGACAACTACTACGCCTGTCCCAGACAGCTCGCTCTCAGAGCCTGACGTGACTTCTGGCCCCGCACTAATGGTGCAGCAAACATTTACAGGAAATGACACCAGCTCTATACTGCAAGTAAAATGATATGAGAGCGAGAGGTGACTTCTCATCCAGGACATAATACAAATCTTGGTTTGGTAGAACAAAGGCCCAGACACAAACAACAAATAGGACATTTTTAACAGCCAAGAAAAAAATGCTATTTTATTAATATTTGAAAGAAGCTCCATAGTTCATGAAAACATTTGTTTCGGTGCATGTCATTTAACAATCACATTCTATGAGGAGAAAGAGATATACAGAGAAAAAAAATAAAACATTACAAGCCACTGACTTTTCATTAAATCTCAGTACAGACATTTTTACCTAATATTTCAAAAACAAAAAAAAAGGCAAAAAAAAAAAGAAAGAAAATAAAGCAGCCCTAATCCCATACCCCCCATCCCACCCTCAACAAAAACCTTAACAACTGAGAAAAAACCCTTGAGGGTGACAGGCTAGAATCCCACAGTGCTAAAGAGTGAGACGCTCATTGGTTTTAGGAATACACAGCATGGCGATGTAGCGCTAGGTCAATCTGAATCAGGGGAAGGAAGCTGGAGGCGGAGGGCTATACATGAATCACCTCTCCACCCCCCCCTCCACCCCCTTAAAAAATAAAAACACATTGGATCCCAAAAACCCCTGCAATAGATCAGCCACTTAGAAGTAGGCCATAAAATCCCCATCTTCCACCCCCCCCAAACACTTGTGCATAGTTTCATGATCCTTTACAACCAGCTCATGTTTTACAAACATCCTCCAAAATGTGAAAAATGTTCCACAAAAGTCTGATTCATCTATTAATAATACCCGCTGTGGGAGAATGAGAGAGAGAGAGAAAGAGGAAAAGAGTAATGCACAATGTTCCTGATTCAGTCAGGACGGGACCTCATTAAGAAAACACAATAAAGATTCAAACATACAGCATTTTGCATGTTATTCACTGTCTTTCTTTTTTTAACAATCAAAATCATTGACCTTTTTTTGTTTTTAAATGTAAAGCAATTTTAATATATAGATTTATATATAAAGCACTCCATTTTCATTTAAAGTCCATTATTTGGTTATTATGTAACTGCTACGGATTGAGAAACAAAAAGGTATTTTCTCTTCTTCTGAAATCCATAACTTTCAGTGCTTAGAATTGTTTCTTTTAAATCATCCTTTTTATTTTTATTTTTTACTCATCATAAAAATGTACATTAAAATGGCGTGGAGTTAGTACTCTGGAACCCTGGCCTTCCTGAGACAAGATCCACTTTTTCGTGTGTGTGCAAGATAGTGAGCAATTATGTATTTTTTTCTTTTCTTTTTCTTTTTTTTTTTTATATAAAGGAAAAATATATATAATCAACATAAAACATACAGGTTTCAGATAGTCCATGAAATCAACATTAACACAGAACAAAGAAGGTTAAACAGAACAAGACAACACTGTTCAATCCCAGAGTTCTGAAAGTAGCACAAGAAATCTTCATTCTTTGAAGTGTTGTGTTGCACTTTTCTAAAAATTGGAAGCATTTGTCCTTTTTTTTTTTTTCTTTTCTTTTTCCAACATTCCCATGGTTTAATTCCTTTGTGTTGCTGATTTATTTTTTTTTGAACTCCAGAAAAAAACAAAGTGTTTGTAAACCGTCAGTGGCCTTGCAGGAAAACAAATGACAACATGAGTGAATTGAACATAAGTGAAAACAGAACAAAAGCTAACAAACCAAAAAGGTAGGCACCTCTGAAGTGAGCCCTAGAAGCCAAGGCTCAGTCTGATGTCTTGTCCTTCACTCTCTCCGTTGCTCAGATTTGGGAGAGCGGAAGTACTTCTACCCCAATCTATGGCCACAGGTCTGCAAAATACTTTTTTTGCTGCATTTTTTTATACATATGTGATTTTTTTTGTCAGTTTTTTTTCTTTTTTTTTTTCTTCAGGTTTATAGTCCGAAAAATGGTGCAATACTCAATTATGATCCATACTTTCTTGGATTATTCCACAATGAAAGCCACTAAGGTAGATAAACATTACATTTTAAAAACACACTTATTTTAGTCCTTGAGTAAACATTTACACATGAACTGTCCCCATCTCCCCTCAGTACTTGTATCATGTTGTTCGTTTAGCTGGATGAGGGGTGAGGCTGACACTCAGTGCAACGCTAGAGGCTAGTAACAATTAACATCAGAATATATTTTTGACAAGCAAAAAAGAAAAAAAAAAACAAGAAAAAAAAAACCAAAATCAACAACAAAAGTATACTGAATTGAAAAGAAACACAAGGCGGATATTACTCCGCTGTAATCACGAGCTCTCATACATATTTTCACCTCACACGCTAAACATTCATTCAACATACAGTACAAGCAGCCTTGTGCAAACACTCAAATACAACAGATGTGAATTTGCCTTTATATCCATCTTTGTTTTCAACAACACTCGTATTTCAAATTTTATTCACTCTGAACCGATGCTATCAAAAATCTCTGAAGTGTATGAATGAGACAAAAAACCACTACAAAAAGTGTTCACATTACATTATTGGCGCTTCTTTTGATTCAAGTATTTGTTTTCATTATTTTGTATTACTCTGATATGTTTATGATCTTGTCTTCTGGGAAATATAATGTTGAGGAGGATACACAGGGCCAAAGCCAGGGCGAGGTTTGGGGGGCTTAGGCTAAGTGGAAAACAGAGAGATCTAGCCATATACACACATACACCCATTATGTACTCTTGGTTGTATACTGTATATGAACTAGCATGTGCATATTCAACCCAGGCCTTTGTTTTGTTTTTTTAAAAGAGCGATTTGCTAATTCAACTCTTTTTGGGGCCCCTGTCCCAGACCCTTGTCTGATCCATGATTGAGAAGCATATTTTGCTTGAGCTCCAGTTGCCTTTGAGTCCGTGTGACTTTAAAAAAAAGGGAGAGCATCTAATTTCCAACACTAGACAGGTAGATAAGAGTGCAGGCGAGGGGTGTGGGAGGGGGCGGGGCTCTCAGTGCTGGTGCTGCGCCAAAAAAATCCAGGGCACATCTGAGACTCGACCTCCGTCCCAGTAACCCATCCTCCCACTCTATTACTCTCCCCACTTCCGACGCCAGTTGCTTGATTCAAGTCCAGTGTGGAGGAAATGCAGGTTTTCAGGAACAAACAAACGCACAGACAGACAACACAGGCAATAGTGATTGTTTGAATGATGTGAGTCGAAAGAGACTCTGGAAGAGGGCAAATCCCATAAGTTTTAAGACTTGGTACCAAAATTGAGGTGTGACCCTATTTTTGCTGATACGTCAGGTCCCTGCTTGGACCCTTACCCCAAAGCCAGATGAGCAGAGATGACCTGTTGTATATATGCTGGCGCGACCTTCGGGTTGGAGGTCCAAAATGAACCACCTGGATACAGCTTCCCCACATGAGGCCCAGAGAACAAGCCCAGGCGGGGTGAGAAGGCGGCAGCTTGCAGAGAAACAGAACACAGGCGTCTCAGCCTCGGAGTGCACAGCTGAAAGACTTTTTTTTTTTTTTTTTTTTAGGTTTTGTAGTTTTTGCGAAAACCTTGATGATAAAGAAAAACATGTTTTTGGTTTTTAAAGAGATGTACCCGATGTGACCCATAAACAGTGCACAGACACATACAGGAACCCCCCCGCCCCCCTCCTCTCGCAGCCTAGTTCTCCACAACATTTCCAGTCCTATGAAATATCAGCACTATTCATCTGTCCTGCCCTTCTACTCAAGCCTCCTACAACTGGAGCTTGTGGTGTACGCCTCCAGCAGCAAGTCTCATCACTCTAAAGATAAATTAGGATATGGCAAGGTGGAAGTAGATATTTGCAGATCAGTTGGCACAAGACTGAAGCAGTGACTCCGTTTGCCAACCACTAGTGCCTCCAGCAGGTCGTTTAGTGTCATCTAGTAGCTCTGTCAACACAGTGGGAGACTAAAAACTTTCAGTGTCCCTTACATTGTATCCAGAGGGGGTTTTTAAGGGAAGCTGCCTAGTTGTAAAAGTTGAGACATAAGTGAAGATTGGCAGATTTGGGGGGTGGGATGGCTGTGATTTTCTAGATGGCTGTGAACGAACACCTCCTTGTCTTTGCATAGAAATGGAAGGCTGTTATCAGTTGAAGTGGTTCTAAGTGTAACTGAGTGCTCCCAGAGTTAAACATAAAGCACCAGTGTGAGTGAGGCCCATCAACACTAAAGGATGTGTGTGTTTATGAGACAACATAGAGTGAAGGTGCCCCAGGATGGACAGAGGAAGTTGGCTCACTATCCTGGAGAACCTTTGACTGCACAACCTTTCCCGCTTGATTTGACTCTTTAAACCCCCCGTCTGTCCCACATAAATAACTCCGCCACCAGCTTTTTCTACTGAGATGCGCAGTGTTTTGTATGGCCTTGTTGCGCGGCTGAGGCGTACCTCTACACTACACACTGCTTGTGCCTCGGAGGCAGTGGGAGGGGCAGGAGAGAAGCTGAAGACTGCATAAAGACCAATATTAAAAAGCCATGAAATCATCATCATCAGAAAACAATCATTATCTATATCATCAATGATAACAGCAACAATATCAGCAAACTTCATGACAACAATCAAATAAAAATGCACACTGGCAATTCCATAAGTGAAACCAAAAAAAAAAAACACATCAAACGCCTCAATCTCTGGCTAAAGTGATCCTTGCAGGAGAGAGACAAAGAGAGAGAGTGGAGTTGGAGGTTGCTGAGGACAGACTCTGGCGCAGCAGTAGTAGTAAATTTAATACAGGTGGGCCAGTTCTGAAAGAGCTGCTCTTGGCCTGGAGGCCAGGGGAGGAAGAGGAGGGAAGCCAGTCTGTAGGGATCCGCAGGGAGGCAGCGAGCGAGGGGGAGGGCGGGGTGAGGGCTGCTGCAGAGCACTGCACCCTGCAGCAGGCAGGCACTCAGTGGCCACACTATCACACAGGTTGGCAGGGCCTCCAATAGAAAGAAGACGAAGAAAAAAAAAAAAAGGACAACAAAGATGGCGATCCTCCCTGCTGGATCCAGTAGAACATAAACACGTCGAGTGTTTCCAGACACCAAGGCTAAAGATTTCAAAGTATGTAATGTAACAGTGATATTTACTTTGATAAAGAGGGTGAGTGCTTTGGGGTCTTTCCCAGCCGCACCCATCATCAGTTGAGTTAGTTCTTTCTTTGTATTTCCCTTCACTTTGCTACCATGTTTGATATCCTTCCTGGTCCCACCGACTTGAGGGAAGAAGGATTGAAAAAATCAAAAAAAAAAAAAAAAACATCTTCACATCCATGTAAAGTTAAAAAATAAGTATGTAGAGAAGCCACTAAGCAGATTGCTTTTTTGTCTTTGTTTTTTTTTTTCAGTTTTTATTTGCCAGTGTTGCTTCTCCTTTCTTCTATTCGTTGGCATTAAGTGTAAAATGAGCTGTGACGCTCTTGCTAAGTGCTATGATAGACCACCTATTCACAAATCTTTGCTTCAAACTTTTCTACCAACTCAAATTTGGGCAAAAAAAAAAAAAAAAAAGGTCATCAGGGTAAAAAGGAAAACAGGCTCCTCTCATTTTGGTTTGATGCCTTCTCCGCGCACACACACACACTTACTCACACACACTCACACACACACACTTACTCACACACACACACACACACACACACACACACACACACACACACACACACACACACACACACACACACACACACACACACACACACACACACACACACACACCCACACACACACACACACACACACACACACACACACACACACACACACGTCCCTCCCTCTCCCCAAAACTAGTCACTGGCATAAGTGTGGAGAGTAGGCTGGCTGGAGAAGTGCTTTGTGTGTACGTCCTTGTATTTTAGACAAAAGGTGGTTGAAGACCAGCTTGCTCCTCTCCTGAGCTCACACACTCTTGGGGGGGGTTTGGGGTGTAGGGTAGTAGTGGCAGTTTTAGGGTGGGGGTTGGGAAGGGGGTGCAGGGCAGATAGCGTTTTTGCAGTTCAATCATTCCTTACAGTCTCCTCTCTTTCTGCGAGAGGTCATGGTAGGGTGCTTGGACGGTAGAGTCTGTGGCTTATATTGCACGTCACTTGAAATGGTGGGAAACATTTACGACTTGAGGTTTTCCACAACATCAGTGAGAGGGTCCGAGACTGAGACCAAACTGCGAGTTGCCCGCAGATGAGTTGAGGTGCATTGAAGTGTTTGTCTTTACAGTTCCTTAGTAATAGCAGTGGTTCATATTTGTCGTCCATCACGTCCACAACTGTACATGCGACGGTCCCAAGTCTCTCCCCCCACCAGGTAAGATTGACGGACACGTTTGAATAATATCATTTCTTAGCTTTGTTTGCAATGATTTAAGAAGAAAAAAAAAAAAACCCTACAAAAATAAATGGCTTGAACACGGCGAACAGAGTTGCATCATTCCCTTTGAGCATTGTGTGGGGAACTCAATCTGCTTGCGAAAATGCACTGAAGTTGTGAGCTGTGGTTGCTTACGTTGAGCAGCATGTACTCTCCACTCAGGTTTCACTGGCTCAGAAATAAGGGTGTGCAAGTGTCCGTATGCTTCTTCACCAAGTACAGAGTGAGTGAGGATAGCAGGGCAGGAAAGAGGTTAAGGCTAATATTAGTGCTGAGAGAAACAAATGTTGAGTCTGGACCAGCTGAAAGTTCGACAACCACTCTGATTGAAGGGTTTTACTTTGGGAATGATGCCTTTTCATGGATCTCTGAGGTGCAGTATGATTGCCCGAAAAGGCAGAGACTGATTACGCAAGTTTAAAGGTGGCAGCTCGTCGTGTCAGTTTGAAGTAAAGTACATATTTCACACGGCGAGTTCCCAAAAGTTCATTTCTGTAAAAAGTTCTCTTTCTTTGTTGAATGAAAGACTTCTTCCTGTGTCTCCAAAAGTAAAAGCTGAACACTGTGACCAAAATCTCTCACGACGATTCACAAAAGAACTGCAACTGAAATGTCATTAAAAACAAAAAGGAGTAGAGGAGGTTGGCGAGGGTGAGCAGCGAGGATGTAGCCTCGCCCTCCTCTCGTCTCTCCTTTTCACCGTTACAGCCACACTGATTATCTCCACAATGATTTGCAAGATTTTTGCTCCTGTTGGTGTTTGTTTCTTCCGTCCTACATGGACTCCCCACTCAGCAGGTCCCCAGGCAGCAGTGTATTGATTGGGGTGGGACTCCCCATGACCCGTCCCTCTTCTCCACTCGGGGGTCCCCACAGGCTGGAATACTGCTGCACACCACCCCACAGCAACTCTCCGCCAGTCTTTGCTCCGCCTGTTCCCAGGCCACTGCCATTGTTGTTGTTCCAGTGGGGTGAATGACCGATGGGATGGGAGGCTCCGGACCCGGTCCCACCCATCCTTGTCTGATTGGAGCCTGGAGAGGCCTGCCAGCTGGTTGTTCCGCCAAGCGACTGGCCCTGTGCAAAGAAGCGGTTCACTTCCTCCTCCCCAGCAAACTCTGCTAGGATGGTGGTGTTCCCGAGCACGCACCTGAGTGGAGGGGAGAGAAAAAACATACATAAGTAATGGTTAAAATTTGTCAATGGGATAGTTTGGATGTTTTGAAGTGGGGTGGTATGTATGTTGTATTACCTACAGTAGATGGCGTTTGGCATGCCCTTAGTTTCAATATCAATACAAATGAATATCAGTTTAAGTGTATGCTATATTTAGAACATTTTCACCCTTTACCTTGTCCTGAGACAGCCTTTCTGACAGGGAAGCAGAACATCGCTGGTGTATCGCTGCCTCGAGCGGTTAGTTTGTTAGTGTTATTGTGTGACTTTGGGGAATCTGAATTAACCAGTCACACAATGAACACAAACAAACTAACCGATCGAGGCAGTGGTAGACAAGCAACACCCGTGGTCTGTGAGCTAAAATCACTGTTATTTTTCAGTGGAGTCTGGTGGCTTTGGTGAGAGCATAGATAATGGTTTCAGTTTCCTGTCAGAAAGGGCTGTCTGACGGCAGGCTAAAGCAATGAAAATATTCTAAATGTAGCATACACTTGCTGATATTGATTTTTTTGTTTGTTATTCTGCTGCCTGACCGTAGGTAATATACTGAGTACGGATAAATACCTCATACAACCCCACTTAAAAACATCCAAACTATCTCTTTAAATATAAACTGAGCCAAAGATCTTGAAGCAGTTCATTAAGAGACATACATGTGCAGGGACTTCTGAGCCTTAGCAGCTTCATCCTTGGAGCTGTAGCGCACCACAGCGTTGCCCTGCGTCAGGTTAAGGTGGAATGTGATGAGGGGGCCGTGTTGCATGCACAGTGTACGCAGAGTCGAACCGTCAATCTGGAACACATACAAGCGCACAGAAAGAGTTAGGCCATTATTGGACAGATACGGTGAATTCTCTGTGAGGTCTAAATTGTTAAAGGCTAAGAGGAAGCAGCGGATTGTTAACTGGTACCTGTGGAGTGAGGTTCCTCAGAACCAGCCAGCTGCTGGTCCTGGTGGAGCTGTCTGTACTCCACGTGGTACCTGCTGTGTATAAGAGAAGAGACACAAAGATGCTTATGCTTAACAAGCTTGTCTGAAACCAAAATCAGAAACCAAAACTGAATGAGTGATGTCGATTTCCACCCAGTGTCAGTTGACACCTGTTCAACCACAACATGACCTTAAGTCGTTGTAAATCCTGTTGCCTGCACCTTCAAAATTGGCCTGTGGTTGTAGACCACATCTAAGTGCAGCTTGCGCTTTTAGTACACTTATCCTGCAAACTTTACAAATATACACGCTTAACACGGCTCCATAATCTGATCTTCAACTTTAGAAATGTCTTGAGCATTGTGTCTCTTTGCTATGCAGTATATGTCAACTAGTTTCAAGATTTGTTTATGCCCACTATTTTCAAATAAAGAACAAGAACATGAGCTCATATGTCTGCACACGTCTTAATTCAGAATACATGCTTTCTATTGAAATGAAATGATTTTTTGTTTGGCATAACATTAAATCCTAGTAGTTTGAAGTTATTTCTTGCGATACTAAGAAATAATCTTAAAATAAATATAATTGGGCTTTTGACAAAAATGAAAACGGCTTCATCTGCTTGACTACTTTTGTTATATTCTTTATCTACTGTACATACAAAACGTTTGCGAAAATATATCTGAAAAGATTCAAAAGCTTTGACAGATCATGTAGCCAGTCAATTGTTCTATTAACCATTTAATATTTGCCTGCAATGCAATCTGCATTTATGGAACCGATAATGTGCTAATTTTCATTGTAAAATCAGTCCTATCATTATTTCAGAAGGAAGCAATTGATGAGGAAAGCATAAAAAACTTTGATACCTGGCTTATATATATATTTCACTATCAAACTACCTGTGGTGTAAGAGCTGCTCCAGCCTTGGGCCAGACCCAAGGAGTTGCCCCCCCAGGTTGAAGGCTTGGTGTTGGTGAGGCCAGGTGGGGGTCGGGAAGGGGCCATGTTGCTGCTCCGGCTTGGGCCCTGGGGGACCTTCCACAGCTCGTGGGACAGAGAGGCCTGGCTGTGAGAAATGGGGCCTGGAGACCAAGTAGATTTCATCTCTGATAGTTTACCTGGATGGAAAAGAGTGAGAGAAAAGTTAGCCTGCAAAACCAAGTGATCGAATGACAGCTGCTCCCACAGGAGGGAGTCCCGCAGAGCAAAGGACAGCACTTCCCATGCCACACACAAGGAGGAAAGAGATACACTAACACCACAGGGGAAATATGCACTGCATTAGCGGCAAGGTTGACAGGGAGAGAGCTCAAGAGGATCTTACTTAAATCAGGAGCTTGAATGGACAGGAGAGGGGTTTCTCCAGAGAGAGGTTGAGGCTCTGGTTGTTACAGTAACAGGAGGGAGAGGATAATGTTGATTTGCAGTGATTCAGCCACTGCAATGTGTGTGTGTGTGTGTGTGTGTGTGTGTGTGTGTGTGTGTGTGTGGGGAGTTATGGATAAACCATGTACCTGCATCGTCCGTCTCCGGGGACGACAGACTGAACGAGCTAGTGTAGGCACTGACTGGCCAATCAGTGGAGGGAGGCAGAGCCTCATTCTGAGATGAAGTGGGAGAGGAGCCTAAGCCGATGCCATCAACACAAACAAATAGACAAACACAAAGAAATAAGGAAAAAATAGCAGAAAGAGAAAATGGAGTAAAGGAAAAATGCACTAAAAATGATGATAGTAAGCAGATAAAGAAGAGAAGAGTATAAACTGGTAAATGACAATGATTATAGAAAGTTAAAAGTAGGAAAATGAAGAACAAAAGAATAAGAAGCTGGCGCTCTTGTGGTAGCAGCTGCATTATACGGTCAGGCAATTTTAGTGGACTTATAATACATGGGGACACAGATTTCAAAAACTGTTCTTCCCACGACCACTACACAAAAAGGTCCTACTAAGACACGTTTTCAGCCTTTGGTCAAAAACTCTTTAGACTGCTCTCACCTCCACTCCTGTCCCGCAGCAGGTAGCGGTTGACATCTTGGATGTTGGTGTTGATGGTGGGGCCGCTGGGGACACTGCCGGGGGTCACGTTAGGGTCAGTCTCAGGGTCAATATTCTGGAGGCCCTTCCAGGGCACACCGGGGCAGAACTCTGAAAATCCAGATTAAATTCCAATCATTTTTTCCACAGCATAGCGTTATATTAAATATTACCTATTCATGATCTAATTACTGACTGCTACCTTCCAGCTGCTAACCAGTCTTCCATTTTTAGTTGCTGAAGTTAAACTGGATGGTTACTATATGTTCATTCTTTATAGATGAAATGAAAATAGTCCTTTGTAATTATACCACATTTTTCAGTAATGGCAAAGTGATGACAGTGATATGAAAAATGTTCCATTATTAAAGTAATGAAAAGAGATCCGTTCTTTGTTTTTCACCTGCCACTCTCTTTCAGTTCTCAGCAGAATACAGCAGATCTGATTTAATGCACATTTAGTTGACAACATAGCTAAATAGATGTAACAAATTGGTTGATCCACATCTGGCTCCCAACAACAAACTGTCAAACCATCAATAATAGAAAGTATTTCAAATGTTTCTAACCTGGTGGCCAGTTGATATTGGTCCCATTGGCCATCTTGTCATTGCTGCTCTTGCCCTGCCCCCAGCTGTCTTGGGGGACCAAGGGGCTAGTAGGAGACTCTGAGCTGGACATCAGGTTGTAGGGGCTGTAGGAATCCTCTAGCTGATGGGGCTTACCAGGGGGGCCCAGGTTGGCACCTGAAAAAAGTTTAATTAAAACAGAAAACATTTATCAAAGTGTAAAGATTTTTTCCTAACCAAGTAAACAATTCAAGACACAGTCTGGTCCCTGATGTAAAAGGGGCTCAATGTGAAAACTAGAAATGAGGTTTGATTTAGAAAAAGGAATACCTTGTTATTGTTGTTTATCAAGGGAAATTATCTGTCAACCTAAATATAAACTCTGCATCAGATCTGGGGGACTTATCATTTTTAAAAAACCTTTCTTTTGTTACCATGCTTGCCCAGGTTGGGCTCTAGAGGAGAGGAGCTTCCAGAGAGGCTTTCGATGGAGTTGGGATGCGTCCACTGCGACAGGCGCGATTGAGGCTGGGGGGGCTCCTTCATAGACAGACTTCCCACCTCCATGCAGTTTACATTCATGTTTGGATTCAGTCCAGCTAAGGAGACAGAGAGCTGTTACTACACAAGCCCACAAGGTTTTTTAGGGCAGCATTACCCATTTGCCATTCAAAGAGAAAGGTTACTGCCACTCACAGAGAGAGTAGGGGCTGTAGGTGTTGGGAGATGACTGCGGCTCTTTGGTCTGCAGGTCAGGGAGGCCTGGAGCCTGGGGGTGACCTGGAAATGAATCCAGGGAGGATTTGGACCCGCCAGGATGCAGGCCCGAGTGGGAGGGGGGCGGCTGCTGTTGCTGCTGCTTCATCAGCAGGGCCTGGGCCAGCTGACGCTGGTGCTGTTGGATCTGCTGCTGCATGTTATTGATTGTACGTGCAACCTGGAATGACATCACAATGGAGACATTAGGATCTGTACTGTATCTGTGTTACATAAAACAAATGAAATAAATGTCAACCTGGACTGTTTTTACATCCCAATCAGCTTTATTTAGGTAAAATAATAATAATTCAGTACATTTATGATTTCTCAGTGATCAGAGTGAGAACTAAGAGAGCAGAAAAGAAGAGAAAACTTAAAGTTAAGAGGAAAACTTACTTGCTGCTCTTGTTGTCGAATGGGGCCAGAAACGTTGCGCTGCGCCTGCAACATCTGCTGCTGAATTTGTAAACGCTGGTATGCCTGTGTACCAGGTAGAAGCATGGTTTCAATGTCAAAAGATGTCACTGTGTTTATATATCCAGTTATAACTCAATTGTAACCAAAAATAATAAAAACTAATAAAATGGTTTAATCTATGTGTACAGAAAACATGAAAGTAAAAATGTATAGTCCAATTAAAAACGCTCATAATGCATTTGCTCTTTGTAAATATTGGCCTTGTGCACTCTACTGCAGGCAATTACTGTATATCTAATGTATCTAATAAAACTGAAAGCAGACGAGGCTAAATGAGACTTACTAGTTGCAGCTGGTAAAGTTGGTTCAGAAGGGTCATATGTTGAGGGTTTATTGGTGAGGTTAAAAGTGCAGGATTCAGACCAATGTTTTTTGCTGCAAACTGTAAGAGCTGTGCTTGAACCTGTGGGCAAAGTATGACAAAACACAAATGTTAAAAAAAAAACAAAAACAGTGTTTTAAGACAATTCAAATGTAAAACAAAGCATCCGTTTGTGTTTGGTGCATACACAGTCTACGTAAACACGAAGTCCCATATCAATTTGTAGTATTAAGGTCCGAATAGCAAAGATAATCTGCTCCTTTATTGATATACGTTCAGAGAGGTCTAAAGTGATACATAATAAATGAGAAACTCATAGTGAAGATGTTTTTAAAGACTGTAATCTGAATTTTAAATATTTATCACTGCATACATTAAAAATGTTTTGCCTAGTAAGTGAGAAATGAGGCCAAGCATGTGGGCTTATCTTTGCATCTATGTGTGTATGTATATACCTGAGGGGAGAGAAACTGAGGCACTTGAGCACGTAGACTAGGCTGAGAGGAATTGAGAGGCGGCACTGACGGGTGAGGAGGCGGCTGCGGCTGCTGCATGGACCGGGCTTGTGCTGCTCCACCACCGCCAAACATTCCACTCTGCATCTGCTGGACAGAGAAAGAGTCAAACAGACGTCAACAGAGCGTCAGCAAGTCCTTAACAAGTCTCTGAAATCAGTTATCTACATTAATGGGTTTGAAATGTCTTTATTATTTGATCTAAAGTTGCAACAGACAAATTCAGATGATGCGAGGTAAGCGATCTCAATATCATGTAATGCAGTTGTAGGAACATATTTGATGACCAAAGCTATGTGGTCTTTCAAAAAAAGTTCAGAGGTGAGATAAAGATTTAGACATTAAGGTGTCACATTTGTTTGGGAATAGTTTGCTATTATTTGTTGAACACAAACTTAAAATATTTCAATAAACGGTTAAAATGATAATGATCTTCTTTTTTTTCTACATCAAATTAAGTGCAGCATATCATTCAAACACTCCCGATGAATGTTTTCTACGCCACATATGGTGCTGACCAGCAATAAAATCCCCAAACTACTTTTTGCCCTGTATATTTTTATGTAAATCTATGAATAACCTTATCCATGAAGGGCAAGCGGGGGTCTGCCGAGGGGTCTTTGGAAAGAAGCGGAGGCCGAGGGCAGCTCATGGGTTTGTTGATGAGCCCGTTGTTGTAGTCGTGGCCGGCCATCCCCATCCCCCGCTTGTCCAGCTCTGTCTTCTTCTCCAGCAGGGCACTCATGGCCTGATCCAGGCTCATGTTGTTGCTCTTTAGAGCCTCCTCTGCTGGATCCCTCTGTAGAATAAACCAGAAGGTGTCAGGAATAAGGAAAGAAATCAACACCAAAGAGAAGGGTATAAAGAATATGCCGTTTCAAACTCCCTTTTTTTTGACTAATGTTACAAATACAAATGACATTGTTTAGTCTGATAAGAGGATTTGGGTTACTGGTGCATTAAAAAGGCAAATCACAATTAGGGCTGCAACTAACAATCATATTCATTGTCGATTGATCTGTTGTTTATTTCTGGAATAATAATTTGGTCTATAAAAATGTTTTGACCAACAGTCCACAACCCAAATATATTCTAAATCAAACTAGTAGTATTACATTTGAGATGAGGGAACCAGAATTTTAGCAATTTCTTTAAAAAAAAAAAAAGTGACTCCAAATGATTAATCTATGACCTATATAATTGCTGATACGTTTTCTATCGATTGACTCAATTATTTAACTAATAGCTGCAAGTTTAATCACCATCAATTCCAGAGTGGACTAATTAGCATGAATTCATGTAACAGAAATACACAGATATTTACACGAAAAAATGTTAAGAAACTATCAAGAATCATCTTTGGCAAAACGAACATTAATTCTGCTTTTTGGGAATATTTTAGTTTTTTTTAAAAGATGATCAAGAGCAGACACCAATGTGCATTGCTGTCTGCCACAGCATATTTTCTTAAACTCGCTCTGAGTTTAAGAAGCTTTCACATTGTACACATGGAGGCTTTACGTGTTCATTTATATTTCCCCACTTTTAAAGGGGAAATGCTCCAAAGTATTTTTGTAACAACCATCATTGATCGAAAGTAAAAAGATATATATATATATATATATATATCTTTTTTTTTAATTATTTATTTATTTTTTTTTTAAATCATCACAGTCTTAGTAGCTGTCTGCTGAGGACTGACAGAACAGTGAATCAGTTTAGTGTCGCTTCAACTCACAGGGAAGCCCATGTCTGTCAGCTGTTTGATGAGACGATTCATGATCCAGGCATCTTCTTGCTTCCCTGGGACTTTGCCCTGGGAGAGCTGCTGACAGAAGATTATTACCACATTAGCTAAATAATATTTTACTATGAAAATGTAATATCACATTATTTCTCAAGGACTAAGGGACTATTCTGTATGTAATTAGCCCTGCTTCATACCTTCTGCGGGCCTTTTTTAGATGCATTGCTCCAAGAGTTACAGGAGGAGTTGGTCTCCTGGGGGGCACCGCTGTTCCACATGTCTCCCTCCTCAGCATCCCACTGACCACCTGACATGTTCAGCTCTTCACCTCCACCTCCCCATCCGTCTTGCATAGGTTTGGGAACTGGAAAAATAAATAAAACATGAATAGGTGGTAAGAACTTCTCTTAACAAGCCCCCTACTTTGGAATTTTCTTCTTAGCCAAATTCAAGAGACTACCTGAGTCGACTCATTCAAAAGTAAACCCAAAACACATCTTTTCGCATCAGCCTGCCCTAAAATACTAGATTGTGGTTATCCAACTCACACTTTTGTATGTTCTCGTATATTTTGCTAATGCTGCTACTGTTTTTATTGTATGTATTGTTCTTACATAAGTTATAATATATTTTTCTTCACCTCTGCATGTTAAGAAACTTAGATGCCTAAAAATAAAAAGCTATATAACTTTGACTGTTAAGCATCCAGGTGGTTGTTAGTGAGCTTTCAGATTTTAAAATAAATATTAAATTAAAGACAATTCTTTGATGAAGGAAAATAATAGTGACAACATTCAAGCCTGGGAAAACATCTGAAAACGTAACATTATTGCATTGCAAAACGTTGCACATTATTACATAAAAGTTTTTTGAACCAGCCACTAGGGGGCAGTGTGGATTTGGGGGTAAAATGACCAGTGCTCTTGCTTCTCTTGTACCATATTGATGTCCTTGATGTCCTTGACTCATCAGGAAAGAATGATTGAACTTCTTCAGCAGTGGAGCACACTTGTAGTATCATTAGTTCTTAAGAAAAGGTACATACATTTAGTAAAGACTAATTTGTAAAACCATACAGGTATTTACCAGGTTTGCAAGATGCAGATGTCATTGTCGGGTTGCCTCTGCCGTAGCTCTCCGGGTTGCCGTCTCCCCAGCCACCGGTAGATTTCCCCCATGCAGACGTCCCATTGTCGACGCTGACCGGAGTGGGTGCAGCTTCCCCCCAAGTGCTCTCTGATTTTGTGTGGGAGCTGGGTACCTCTCCCCAACCTGGAGGACACACAAGTACAAGGGCCTGTCAATGAAAATACTTTCCAGCAAAAATACCAACATCTAAAAAATAAAAAGAATCATGCTTCGGATACAGTCGTACGTTAATATTACCTCCAGCATCTTGTCTCATTTAATTTGCTTATAAGAAGGCTGTTGAGATATTAATAAAAAACCTAAAAATAATTATATTACAAACTAAAAATATTACAGTGAGAGAAACAAATTACACTTTTTTAAAAATTATTATTAGGCACTGAATACAGCTGTCAAAACAATTGGCTGTATTTTTACATGCCATTTCACAATCTGACCTTATGGTGCTTTGTTACTGATTTGTTGGATTTACCGGCCAGGCATTTGTGCTGGCTTGTGTTGACAGTTTTGTTCTCAACATGTGTTTGTGTTGATCATACCGTCTTGAAGGAAAAATTCAAGATAAAATCATCTTCATTTACTTCATGTAAGAGTAGTTTAATAGTCTTTGTTTCATTGTTCTTTGTTAAATAGTTATCCACACAAACTTGTAGGCACTCAGGCCATCTCTCTTCTGATTCCACATGTTCAAAATTAGATTAAACATTGTTATTTAAATGATTATATAACTTAAATTGCAAAGCATATATTACTGACCTACACAAAACATACCACTTGCATGCTTGTTTTATTTATTGATTAAAAAAAACAACTTAAATCAAACTGAGCCTTCGGTAAATATCATCACTCTGTTTATCTGTTTTTTATTTTTTTTATTCTGTTTTTAAATGTGAAGTGCCACTAGCGCAGGAAGGCAGAAACCTGGGCTTGGCTTAGAAGGAAGGTTGACAGAGAGAGAAGATACCAATTTAAGATTTGGCGCAGCCTGGCTCCTCTTGGCATGAGAGACACAACACTGTCTCTGGACCTCTGGCAGTGCCAAACTCAGCTTAGCTCTCTCACCAGGGAGAGGTCAAGTCCTACAGGCTGCTCCAAAATTATTATTAACATTCAACCTTCTAGTCTGTCTGGCCAAAGCACTATACTTTTCTAAACAGGGCATACCGGGAGGAAAAAAGCGTAATGATTTCCCCCCACTTTCTGCCATTATTTATGAATAGTGTTGAGGAGTTATCCCTATTTGTTTTCAACCCACTATATGCTCAACAGCCCTTACGCCACCAAAAGGGACGCTACCAGGTTTTATTGGGAAGCAAATTAATCAAATGTAGAGTCGGCATGCAGGGTCAAGTGAGGGACAGCAGGGGGCGTAAGCTACTCAGGGCTTGCTCCACCTCCTCCCTTCATCAACTGACAGATGGTGGCTCCCATATAATCACATACTTCCGATCCTTCTCAAACTGTTTGTGGTGAATCTTTATTTTCACAAGGCACTTTGTAAACAGCATTCTTGTGCTTCCTTTGGGTACCCATGAGAGGTTGCCAGGGTTACCCAGACAGACGTGTCCGTTGTTGTGAAATGTGAGGAGCCTTATGGAGGGACAGGGCTGGCACAGCTTAAATCATTTGGATAGTCGATAAGATGTAAATCCACAGAGGGCAAACTAGGTCAAGATTTTACCTTTAAGTGGATCAAGAGATTGGAGCGTAACAATTCACCGTGCTAACTACCCTACAAGCTTTTATGTTTGACACCTTTACTTTGAACAGTGAAAAAGAAAAGAGAAATGTGGAAAAACATGAAATTCATGTAATTAACATTTTGAATATGTAAAGTAAAATACCCTTTAAAACCTGAATGTTGACAATCTAATTTATCTAACTATGAGCAAATAAATCTGACCAGCTTGGCTTAACATGATAGTTGTGGGCTATGTGACACTTTTACACATTGCAAAATCAGAGTATTATGATGTCTTACTTTGAGATATCAGGGGACCCCTGTTGTGAGGTGGCCCAGACTGGTGTTGGACAACAGGATCCATGGGCCCACTGGTGGACCCTGGGTTTTGAGAGTTTTGGGTGTGGTTCTGTATAGGTGCAGGCGGCCCGTGATAGGGGTGATTGTGAGAGTGGGAATGGTTGTTGTTGTTGTTGGGGCCTGGGGGGTTATTGCCTCCAGTGGTGACTTTAGCCTGGGACACTCCTGGGTTGTTCCTGTCCCACAGGTTGACTGACTTGCTGTAGGTACCAGGGTCACCCCAAGCTGAGGTCCCATCATCTATCTCCATTTTACGTCGGATTGAAGGTGGGGAGGGCTCTTCCCAGCCTGTAGGATCAGCTGAGGACTCCTTCTTACTGCCACTCCAGCTTCCACCCTGCTTCACTGAGCCTGGGCCAGACCAAGAGCCTATGTTCCCACCCCCACTACTACCACTGGGCCCATCCTGAGGCTTGCCCCCCCAACCTTGGGGAGGGCCACTAGGACGCTGGCAAACTGGCTCTCCCCAGCCCCCATTTCCTCCAGTTGCAGGTACCCCAGGTCCGGAAGAAGACATTCCCCAGCCTCTTGGGTTTTCCTTCCAGCCTCCTGCTTCTCCCTCCCACCCTGGGTTGGTGGGACTCTTTTTGCTCTCTTCTGGTTCTCTCCAGTCCCCTGCATTATTGCTCCCTCCACTATTGCTCCAGCTGTGGGATGCTTTGGGTTGCTCTCCCCAGCCTTGGGATGTTGGCTTGTTGCGAGAATCTTCCCACCCAGTTGACTTCTCCTCTCCCCAAGATTGAGCCCCATTTTTGGGCATACTGGTGGTGGGGCCTCCTGTTGGAGGATTCCCCCAGCCACCCGGGCCACCTTGGGGCTTAACGTTGTTGGGAGGCTCTCCCCAACCAGAACTAGACTGGTTGTTAGCAGCTATGCTTCCACCCCAACCTGGAGCTCCCTGAGAACCAGGCACATCATTTTTGCTCCCAGTGTCAGTCCTCTGAGAGGGGCCCATGTTAGTGTTGGAGGGCCCCTGGGCATCATTTGGAGTGGTTGGGCCAGAGCCCCATGACTCAGCGGCTGCATCATTCTTGCGTTTAATTTTTTCCATGTCCCAGGAGGTGTGCTGGCGGACAGGGGTCTGTCCCCAGCCAGTGTTACACAACACCCTGGGGTCCAGATCCTGGGCAGGCAGCAGAGGAGCTGGATTATCTCTGGAAGAGGGGTCTTTGTGCTGGGGATGTCCTTCCATGCTGTCACTGCTGCCTTCACTTGCACCAGCTGTGCTCACAGCTCTGTTCCAAGGACTAGCCTGTGGGTCCTGGGGAGGAGAGGTGGGCGCATCCCAGCCTCCCTGGGCCTCCTCAGTGCGCTGCTTCCCCCAGTTCCCACCAGACTGGTCACCCCAGCCTCCAGAGTTTCCTGCTCCACCTCCTCCACGGCCCCAGCCAGATTCCCAGCCAGGTGCCTCCTTAGATGAAGGTGCCTTTGAGTCACCACTGTTACCCCATACTGAGCTACCATCTTCTCCATTGACCTGTGGGCCCCCTGGGGGGGTCTGGCCCATGGAACTCATGCCTACAGGTGCACTACCCCAGCCAGGCAAGTTGTGGATGGGGCTGGGGGGTTCCTGCTTATTAGTGTGATTTGGTCCATCAGTTTTAAGGTTCTGAGGTTCTGAACTGAAAGACACATTCGTGGACGGGGAGGGGTGTGGCTCTAACGTGTCAGAGGCCATTATGCTACCCCAGGCGCTGCCAATCCCCAAAGAGTTGCTGTTAGTGTTGGCTCCGGAACAGGTGCTGGTCTGGGCTGGTGGGGGGCCAGGCGGATTACAGAGGTTGGGTGTAGGTTGAGGAGGTGAAATGGTGTTGGCTCCCCCTGAGCTGCCTCCCCCTGTGCCAACCCCATCATGCCCCAACATGGGCCAGGCAGACGGGTTGGCATTAGGGTTTAGGTTCAAGTTAAAGTTGGTGGTGGAGGATGATGAAGAAGACCCCCAACCCCTGCTGCCTCCTCCCCCCGCTGGGCTTTCATTCTTCCCTTCACTCCCCACTGAGGACTGAGGGGGGCAATGGGAGGGTCCAGGCCCAGAGCCCCAGCTGCGATTGGCTGCAACCTGGCTAGAGAGCATGCTGGTTCCAGTATGATTGGCAGAGCTGGGCCCACTGTTGGCCTTGCTGCTAAGGTGGTTGGCAGGGAAGTGGCCTGTCTGGCTATTGGCCCCTGTGGCCATACTAACTGTACTACAACTACTACTAGTACTACTGCTGCTGCTGCTGCTGGTCAGACGACCAGGGTCAGTGTCCAAATGGCATCCTCCTGGAGGGGCCTGGCTCTGGCTGAGGGTAATAGAAGGCCAAGCCTCTGTGTCCTTCTGGTCAATGATCAGTTGATCCCAGCCACTGAGATTGGTAGAAGATGCAGCACTTGTGGCACTCCTATTGGCTGGCAGGTGTCCCCAGAGGGGATTATCATACTGGGCTCCCTGGCCACTCTGTGGGGGCAGTTCTGTATGGGAAGAAAGAAAAAGAACATGACCATGAGCAAGAGCAAGAGCAAGAAGATGAGAGAAGAGAGGTATAAGTTATGTACGTCATCACACCCACATATGCTTAGTAAGGTTGAAATACCATGGCAACATGTAAGGTGTCTACTTATGCATACTAGACTTCACAAGATGCTTTACTAATGAAAATAAATACCACCCACACTGAAAATGCAAACACACAGAGAATGACTAATATGATACCAGAGGGAGCCTTAATTAGAAAATAAATACAATATTTATGCACTCTATTCAAACACTATACACTATCACACATCATTTTCATACATGCGTTTTCAAATATACTATGACTCAAAGAAGGGCCAATGCTGTCCATGATGTAACTAAGATAAGGTGAGAAAATATTCACAGCTTAACGACATGTACTTTTAACAGACATAAAGCAATCATGAATTGAGCTACAAAAGGACTCACATGCTTGATGGTCTTTGTCTTTTATAATCCAAGTGAATTCAAAAGTTTATTTTCTGTATTGGAATTCTCAAAAACAAATATTACTGAAAAATAAAAGTCTTAAATATTTTTTATTTATCAATGTAGTTGGAGTCGAGACATCTGTGAAGCTATTTTAGTCATTGTAGATATTGTTCAACATGTGAATGGGCTTGTTGTAAAACTGCTTGTTTAAGTGTTTAGGTTATCTAAAAATACTAAACCAAATCTTAACACCAAAAATAGAACCTTTAGATTTCACATTAGGTTGCATACAACATTCGTGATAATAATAAAAGTTACCAAATGTAGGGGCTGTATATAGGGTTAAAATGAACCAAATGTAAAAATGTACCACATGCAAAATCTTCTCGTCATTGCAATGCATGCATTTGTCACATATTAAAAGAGAAGACCTTAAAGCTAGACACTGTATCTTCCTAACAGCTTACCCCAAGAAGAACTCTCATATTTGTGAACCACATTAGACATGACCAATGACAGGGACCATGCAACAGAGTCACTTCTAACCTCCTAACCATATGACCTTAACTTGACATGAAGCACAAATACTCTGCACTAGCCCAAGGCAGCCTGTCTCCTCACCAACACATCAGCCTCAATCTGCCTGTACAACTGCTCTGACAACCCAAAGTAACGCTGCAGCTTATTTCTGTTAGATCAATGTGGAGTGAATTCTCTGTGTGCATATGGAATGTGTTGGTACAAACTAAGCATAGTTGCAGATCATATTTGCTGTACTGATCAACCTGCTGCCACCTCATTGCCTCATTTCTGCTGTCCTTTGTGCTGCATGCATGATTAGTTTGTATGCAAATACTCACTACAACTACACAAGGGAAGTGACAGCAATTGTGTACCACCCCCTGTTTTCAAGCTTTCTTCAATGCTTGCAACTAAAGGAGAGAGAGGAGGCAGTGAGAGAGCGGGGGGGAAAAAGAGGGCACTGTGTTTCTGACACACAGTGCGGTCGTTCTGTAGCGTCACTCTACTGAGAAGTGTAGGGCCGCCATTTTCTCAGTCCTGAACCACAGCCAAAAAGGCTCTGAGCTACTGCCTGTATCTTCACGATCGCCCCTTTAATAGCCCACGTCTCACTCACAATAACAAACACAACGCATAAGAACTCAACATTGCAAGCCTGCAATGCACTGTCACTGCAGCTTTAATGCTCGAAAGAGCTCATTCACACAGTGTATAAATACAAGTCACCAAAACAACACAGTAGAGGCAGAAGCAGAGAAGAGAGTACAAGGCTAAGTCAAAACCTAGTCCTGTATATGGCTGGACCTTCTAAAGTCATGTAATAAATTGTGGCTCATTTATCATCTATAATGTGAATTTCTGGATATTAAATGTCTGTAGTGGTCCCAGTAATATTTGCTCTTAAAGTGCACTGAATTAGGATATCATGACACGTTTGAGTCAAATAATTGAAGACTGCTTTAATTCAACAAATTCGACAATATAGTCATGCTATTTTCAACAATATCATGTTCTGTATTACTCATTTAAACTGTAATTTTCTTTTTTCAGTCACATGCCAACACACAATGAACAGGCAATGGTTTGTGTTACTTTGACACAGACCAGACCCAGGTTGCATCCCATGACTATTATAAACATGCCAGCAGTTGGGAAGCAAGACAGAGGAACTTTACTACACAACTTTACTGTTAACTTCCTCTCTGCTGCGATCGCCAACAGCTGGCTGTTCTGACTGCATCCACAGTCACTCTCTCTCACTCGATCACACACTCGCTACGCACCGAGCTATTCCTCTTATAACATATGCATCAATTTGTACCATAGGATTGAAACACCACATGTTTGAAACACATCTATACGCAAAAATATAAATATACAGAAAAAAAGTGGGCAAAATAAATTGTGATATTTTAGAGCTCTCTGGGTTTTCTGGGTAGAGCTTTGCTGGCAGAGTAACAAACAACAAACCGCGTATGTATTGAGGAAGTGGATGATTGATCACAAAAGGCAAAGACGTCACCAGCGGAAACACCAGCGGAAACACCAGCGGAAACACCGTCGCGCTTATTCATTTTTGAAAGAGCAACAGCCAATGGTGCAAAATGATCACTCAGTCACTCACTCAGTGACAGACTTTCGCGTTTATTGGGGTGGTCCCCGCTTTGCAGCGGTCCAGACAAAAAAAAGAGAGGAAAGGCTGAAGAGGAGAGAAGGAGAGATGTGAAACGCAGTAGTGAAATACCTGTGGAGAGGTGCCTCCCAACCATCCTGTAAAGAGCTAGGTTTTGTGCGATGCAGCGACCATCCTTGTTTCAATATGTCTGCTCGTCTCGCCAAGCTTCTGAGGCTCATTTCTGAAATGCTGCCAAGAAGTTGCACAGCTCTTGCGCGGCATGAGACAACCCCCCCCCCCCTCCCTTCCTTCCTCCCTCCCTCACCCCTCTTGCTCTGTCCCTCCCACCAACACTGCTTTGGCTGGGTCTCTCCTCTTCTATCTATTGCTTCCCTCTGGCTTTATTTATATCCTGCTCTATTCCTATCCTGACAGAGAATATTCTCCCTCTCTGGAAAAGCAGTGGTAGGGGGGGAGGGGAGCTTTGGAGACATGTTTGTGTGTGTGTGTGTGTGTGTGTGTGTGTGTGTGTGGGGGGGGGGGGGGG
>CALSBV010010309.1:11473884-11487269 GCA_943590825.1 Bovichtus diacanthus | reverse complement strand
GTGTGTGTGTGTGTGTGTGTGTGTGTGTGTGTGTGTGTGTGTGTGTGAGAGGGGGAAATACAAGGATTAGGTAAAGAGGGATCATGAGGAATAAAAATACAGAGATTGATGTTGAGAGATAGAAGAAGAAAGTAATCTAGGAGGGCTGTGTGGGCCTCAGCTGGACTGATCCCGGCTTAATGAAGTCCCCGAGGGGCAGAAAGACTGGATGTTACAGAGCTGACAATGCATGCTGCCAGCCAGAGGAACGAGCTCTCTGACCAACACACACACCTCACAGGAATGTGCTTCCTCTGTGTTTAATGATAGCAATCGCCACATCTCAATTGTTTTTTTAATTAGCTGGCAAGTAAAAAAAAGTTACTACCACTACTACGATTGAGACATATGTGCAAATGTCTTGGATACTCTACTGATCCGGCTGATTTATGTGTTGCAAAGATTTAAGGGTCTGAGAGGGTTTAGTGTGATGCCAATATGACAAATAGCTGCCACCAACCATAGACTGAACCAGGAGAGCACACGCATAACACTTGGCAGCCTTTCCTTACTGCTACTGTTGGGAATATGCTTAAGTGGCACAGATAGTTTGTTAGTTGTTAGAAGAAGAAATTATGTTTTGTATGGATGCTTTCTTCGTAGTTTTTTGCTGTTATTATCACAAGGGAAAAGAGCAACAGAGGGACATAACATGTCTTTTAAAAAATACACACCTAAGACATCTGGTCGTCATGTTTGCCTATGAGTATCCTCTTTCCCCTGCTCCTCTAAAGGCTAAACCGGGTCAAGGGCTTTCTCCAGCATGCCAGTCTTAAAATAGATTGCTCTCTCACGCCTCCTACATGAAAGGGCCCTGGGACATAGATTGTTAGCCAAGCAAAAGGCAACATTGGAAGAGAAGGCTATAATAATGGGAAGATTGACAGAGTTACATATAGTATGTGCAGCCTGACTAATCCTGGCTGCCCTGGGGCCAACGAGGGTATGTGTGAGCTGTGGTGTTGGTATAGCGGAGGTGGAGGAGGTGAACGCATGTGCATGAGAGAACAACAAGCATGGCAGAGAGCGAGAGGAGCGAGGGCACAGAGCAAGGAAAGATAGAAAAAAAAAAAAGAAAGAGTGAGCGCTGAACATTTGTGGTTAACAGTGAGCTGATGTTTAATCACATCACAAGACGTCCCAGTCCTCTTTGAGAGGATTCTCAAGGCTCTTTTACAGCATCATCAGCAGACTTAAAAAGCACATCAAGTCTTGCATGCATACACTCTCTGTTCCCCACTAGACAAGCTATTAGCATATTAGCAGCACTGTTCTTTCACTTGACAAGGCCTGTTTGTTTATATTAAGATGTTTTTTTTGTTGGTGTCGGCCTCTTTTGTGCTTAGCGAGGACAATGCCTACTGGTACATAAAACATTGATCGTTCCTTTATGGGCTCTAACTATGGGGTGTTAAACAAATGCAAAAGGGAGTGGATATAAATCTAAAGTACTATAGTTGACACATTATAGGACTACAAGCTAATTTAATTAGTTAACAGTCAAACTAAACAAGTCAGAGAAGCCCAGGAGTGCATCACTGCCACACAAAGACTAATAAATGCACTTAATTTGAGTGCACACAAAAGGGATTACTCTGTCATTTAACTAAATCCCATCAATGAGGATGACTTTTATCTTCATTAAAAAGATATTATAGTGTAGGATATATTGCAGACAGTAGATAGCGGTCGGCACGCCCCCAGTTTGGAGAAGCAGACAAGAGTTACTGCATAGAAGCTAAGCAATGTAGTGCTGTGGACGAGGGAAGCAGAAACATATATTTTAGCCACCCAAAAGAAAAGCCCAGCTAAAAAATTAAAAAAAATAAACATATGTTTAAGTGTACAGCACGCTGACTATTCGAACTAAAAAGGTATTTATTTATTATGACATGAAATCTGAAATCTTGTCTTGAACCGTCACTATTAAAAGCACACCAGTGCTTGCTGCTGCTGCTGCTTGCCTTTACAGCAGAGTAAAACTGTATTTGTTAAAGCAGAGCAGGGACACATATAGCTATGACTGCAGAGGAAGAGAATGTTTGTGTTTACATGCATGCACGTGTATATTTGTGGACACACAGACCCTGTTTATCAGCACTACTTCGATAGAGAGCCGACATGTGACCGGGTAATGAAGACGGGGTGAGACGTGGTGGAGTCAGCGGAAGGAGAGAAGAGGGAGAGGGGAGGGAATGAATGCAGCTAGTGTACTTCTACTGTTAGTTATCTGCAAGAAATGAAAGCAGGAAGGGGGACAATCGTTCCATCAGCAGACAAAGCTGAGGGGACAGTGATGGAGGTGGGTTTACCTGTGATGCTCTGTAGGAGAGTTAAATAATATTACAATATTGCTGCATATTTTACATACCAGAAACTAAACTGGGAAGTTTCGCAACCGAGACATTAGATGGTTGAATAGACACATGACGAATCAGAAAAAGGAAGATAAGGTGGAGCGTCATGCTTATGTGCAAAACTTCTCTGTGCACCAGCTCTGCAAGCAGTCTCTGTAGAGGTATATGCACAAAAACCTCCCACTGGACTCCTATCTGTCTTTCAGTCTGGAATGCCCTCCTGTCTGTCCTAATGCAATCAGTCACTTCAAAGACGCACAGAGAGCAAAAGCAGAGCAGAACAGGCCTGCCAGAGAGGGGCGGAGAGAAGCAGCAGCTTTTACCGTAAGCCATGAGTCACTTCAGCCCACAGTACTGGACCTCTGCCATGCATGCTCTCTCCTTCTTTCTTTCTTTCCTTCTCACTCAGTCTTTCTATCAGTGCCAGGTCAGTCCCACTGAGGCGCCCGGCCAACTAGCTCACTCCATATGGCTCCTCCTCAAAAAACAGGAAATACTGTAGGGCTGGTCATCAACGCTCAACGAAGAGTGGGAGGATGATGATGAGAGGGAGGAGGAGGAGGAGGAGGAGGAGGAGGAGGAGGAGAAAGAAAGGCGGATGGGGTAAACATCTGATCACCATGGAGATAGAGCTGCATTCAAACAGCATCAGAGGGGTTGGATGATGGTCAGACACACTTACGGTAAAAAAAATGTTTTCCTTCCCAGACAATGGAAAGTGCCATCATCATCTTCAAAGAACACATGATCGTTTATTAAGAAAGAACAGACTTTTATCACTTGGAAACAAATAAGAACCTAGTTTACTGTGACATGCAGGGCCTCAAGAATAGAAATACGCATATACGCACGCACGCGCACACACACTATCCCCATTTCTAATTTCCAGCCAGGCAGAGTGAAAATAAACAGCAGCATCTGTGATGCAAGTGCCTTTAAACTTCTCTACAGGTACACTGTGCTGTTACAATCACGGTGCCATACAAAAAGGTAGATATAGCCACTGTCATTTAAGAATACCATTGTCATGTGCAAAACACAAGCACTCTTGGGAACAGCTGCTAACAGTCAAACCGCTGTCAGGGTGGTTCGTAAATAAGAATGGCAAAATCATGTGTACAAATATACCCTGTGAGGCTTTTGTTATCTGGCTGTGCAGAAAGGCCGATTAAAGCTTGTAGTGCGAGTTAACACAACATACACGACTAATGAATATGCACAGTGTCTGTCCAGTTTACAACTACCCTATTTGCTACTGAATTCAACTCGCCTCTCTCTAAAAGGTAACGTCACATAACAAATACAGTGAAAGTGATTCATAAACAACCTTCAACTCTCCTACAGCAACCCCTACTGACGCATGTAAAGACACTTCTGCAATATCGCAATATACAATAATTGTATTCCCTTTTAAAACCTTTTGCAAAAAGAAAGGGAGTTAGAGATAGTGACTCGACTCGAGTGTCTCGGCTGACCTGTAGGCAGGCTGGATGTGGAGGAAGAGGAGCAGGAGGGAGAGGAGTGTGTGGCTACTGCTGCAGGTTCAGTAGTGGCGGGACGTCCCGTCGTGGGGAGAGGCAGAGTCCCAGAGGGCAGAGGCTGGCCCCTCTTCAACAGCTGCTTGTGCTCCTGCTGGCGGAAGCGTGGGGGCACCTCTCTTGGCGGGTAGCGCTGCTGGAGCAGAGTCTGGGGCTGCTGTGCTGTCTGCGGCTGACCTCCAGAAGGGGCGCGCTTGCCATTGCCACTGCTTGGGGGTACAGACGGGATGGTACTGGGGTTGACGGGGGGAAGAGGAGGGGTGGGGTCGAGCTTGGCAGAGTCTGGCACTGTAGAGGTGGGAGGGTGGTGGGGGACAGGTAACAAGAGAGCAGAGATGCAGGGATGAGGGAGGTAAAGGAGTATTAGGAGAAGCAAAGTTGTTGAGTGCACACTAGTGCCAAAACAATTATTGATTGATTAGGCAATAAACACTTTGTTATTATGATCGTTTAATTTCATTTGACATTTTTAAAATCCATAAACAACCAAAAAACAATAGATTACCGTTAGTTGTTGCCCTAGTGAATATACAAAACAAAACAATCAGTATAGCTCAAGTCTTTTTCTGAAAAAAACTGCTTTGGCGGAGAATTTTGTCGTTTTTTCATAGACATGGTCACTCTTAGATGAGGACCATAATGTTGAATTCAGAAAGGTAAAATGCATAAAATCTGCAGTCTCTCCTGGCTGGCTGAAGCTTGATGCTTAGCAGTGGTCAGTCTAAAACACATGGCTGCTCTTTGGAGAACCAAAGAACTGTAATAATCTCAGGGTGGTATTGTAATAAACCTTCAGCCTTTAGGGATGCCAAGACACACAACTCGCACAGTGTGCCTAGTCACAGATTAGAAGTGATGAAGAGGTCAAATGCCAGATTATGGATTTAGATCTGCCTGCTGCATTATTGTGGGCTATTGTCTCCATCTGGACAGTACTGTAAAGAGTGTTCAGCTCCGTCAACATAAGCTATTCATGGTTTGTGGCAGGTTATGGCCCCTGAAATGATCACCTCTCAGTGCTCTACCAAAGCTGTTTGTTATTAACTGCTCTTGCGGCTGCTGAAGCCAAGTGCTCATGTCCTACTAGCTTTAGTTACCCCTAGCAACAGAGAGTGATTTTCTCACACACACACAGAAGTCAATAAATTCATCTTTCTTAAACCTGCAATAACGGAATTTTTGGCCACTTGGGGGCAGTTAAAACAAGTTGTAAACATTGACATATTAAACTTTTTAGCAAACAGCTAGTTACAAAGCAACATTATAATTAATGAATTAATTCAAGTTGTGTTTCTGGCCACCTGGTGGATGCAAGTCCAATATTCGCTCTCTTGTAGCTCTGTTTTTGGTGTCTACCAAATTCTGAGAGAAACATCTGGCTCTTTTAGCTCCTTCATGTTTAGAACCTTTATTGCTGAAAGCAGCTGCCCGCTGCAGCAGACAACAATGGTATAAGAGCGGTTAGAGTGAACCAAAACAATAAAGTTGCGGGCCGGACAGCTAAACAATGAGGAGAATCGTGCTATAAAGCCAAAGGGAGCTTCAGATTTGGGTGATAATTCTCTGTCGGTTCATCACTACAAGTGATGCCTCAATCACATTACATATAATCATTTAATATGTTTTAAATTAGAAAAAATATCCATTATAGCTCAAATCTGCAGGCTGTAAACAAGAAATGTCTTATTTCTTTTTTTAAACAATGGCAAAAAAATATGCCAAAGCTGTTAATAGTGAAGTCCTCAGCAAGCTAATATACTGTAGCTGAATGTGGAAGTGGAAGGTTAGAGGTCACCACTAAGTCAAACAGGATGATCAGAGTCACAGAGCTGCTGCTGGGTGAGATGCATCATGGGACACAAAGCACACTGGATAATCGCCTCAGTACATTTCATTACATAATAGAATAAGCTGGTAAACTAGAATGTAAACAGGATGCAAGAAATGTGTTTTAAACTTACACTTACTGCACAAGAACAAACCCAAACATCAGCTGATCTGACATAATGTGCAATCAGCCAAAATGGCATTTGAGTTCTTGCTGGTAATAAAATACAGAAGGGGGAAGGAGGGAGAAAAAAAAAACCTCGTCAAGACAGCAACCAAAAGAAAATGAAAATCTTTGTGTGGCCAAAATGAGTTATAAAGGGCTGTGCTTCGCCACTGGCTGCCGTCCCGAGTGTGTGCAGTGAAGCAATGAATAACTCGCACACATGCGGCCAGCCCGACACACAAAAACAAAGAGTTATGTAATGCTGAGGCCCACACTGAGGGGAGAGGACAGGATGGTGTCGTGGAGTATACATTCACATCGCCTTGTAAATAATGACAGACATGTTCGCTCACATATAACAACCAATTACTTATTTTCCAAATTTTTCTGTGTACGTTTGTGTCGGTCATGCGTGTGTGGGGGGTTGGGGCTTTCCTCTGTAATTTTTTGCACCCCGTACCGCAGCCCCTCTATAGGCTGCAACCACCGTCTGCATGCTCTGATCCAGTTTCATCCGCATCTGTCTGCGTGTCTCCCTCTCCCTGCAGCTCAGGAATCAGGGGGGAAGCTCGAGAGCTGGAGCTCGCCTCACATCGGATTTCTCTACATCTGCTCCATTTCCTCTCCGTTGTTGTGCTACATCCCTCCCCACCTTCCAGTGCTCTCCTCTCCCTTTCTGCTTAATTCACTGTGATTTACTATTATCCTCTTCGTCATTATTACTCTATCATGGGCGACAGATAACCTGGCCAATTCTCCCTGCTGATTTTAGGGTGATTTCCTCAACAAAAAAACCCAGAGGATTTTGTGGTTGTGCCGCAATGTATAATAATAGTTAAGGCGATCGTTATACAGTTGGGACTCTCTGATGTGTGACGTAGATTCTTCTGGAAGCTGGGGGAAGGGGGAAGCTAGCTGGCTGCTTTCTCAGCCAATCAGAGGGAGGAGACAAGGAGGAAAAGGGAGGGAGGGCGAAAGACAGAGCTGACGTACAGGAGGAAGGGAAGGAGGTAGAGCAGGGAGGGTTAGTGATGAAGAGAATGGTGTGTGTGTGTGTGTGTGTGTGTAAGACAGTCTCCACCCCCTTGAGCGCTGCACTGTGAGCTTGAGTCTCACTGCCTGAAACCAGCTCTGGTCTAAATCCTCTTATAATTAGAACACTATTTGCCTATAGTACGCCACGGCAATGACACCTGAGTGCTGCACACTTAGTAACATCAAAGTGACTGATGCATTAAAGAAAAATGTTATAATGACTGCAAATGTGGTTGTGATGAGAATCATAGATTTGATTTAGTTATGAAGGAGGCCACCAGGAGACAACAACAAATAAACAAACAAGTGAATACCTCTGGCATCAGCAAGGTGTGGCTTATTAAGCACGAGTCTCACAAGGCAGTGCTTCGCAGAAAAAAGTGGAATTGAGTAAAAAGAGCTCTGAGTCACTTGCTCTGACAGCCTATTTGCAAAAACACAGTCCTCAGCTGTGCGAGTGCACAGGAGAATTCCCAGTTCATCAAAGATGCACATCAAACCGTGGCCTTGGGGCTATGTGCGCTTCACACAGAGGAAGACATTCCATTTTCCACTTTAAAAGGGGTCCTAATTTTCTAAGAGAAAATGTGATAGCATGACTGACTGACTGTTTAAGACCTAGAGGTTGGGGGGAGGTTGTCTGGGAAGATATCACAGAGCTGAAGGTAGGCGTATAAAATAAAAAGGAGAGGGTGGAGAGCATTGATGCTCCACTTCTGTCTCCCTCTCAGTTGAAAGAAGAAAAAACAAGACGCATGACTTTGTAGATAAAAGAACCTTCTGTGTTTTATAATTGGAGGTCCATAGATGACAACTGTTCAGGACCCCATGAGAACCTTATACTTTCATAGGTAGACTGGCCAATGCACGTACCATTTAAAGTAGAACTAATACTCAGCACAGTCAGATGCCTTGTATTGACCTGTTGTAAAACAATTACGGCAACAATTTCCTAAGTTAAGTACATGAATTTGATCTAATTAAATACTCCTGATTGCGCACCAGTCTTCAAATATCAGCAGTGGTGACTAATAAAATAATAAACTGAAAGCAAGCGACCTTATAGATTATAAACAAAATGACAGTAAACAAAAAGGTGCTGCTCGTGTGAACTTCATTAAGCATTTCAAGATTTTCATGTCAGGAGGCATTTTTCTGGGAAAATGTTCTTTTGTGCAGAGAGCACGCCATTCAGCAATTGATACTGGCACAGCTTCAAATGTGGACCGGAGTAAAAGTGCTTGGGAGATGGATCGCTGCCGATTCCAATGCTACCAGTGCACATCTACCTAGAGCTTTAATAATAACACCATGCTGACTCTGCTTTCCATTCATCGAAGTGGATTGCCTTGCTCTTAGGTGAAGTATACACAGATACGCTTGCAAAACTTCAGTTTGTTAGTGATTATAAGCTTTCCATAGCTGAGCTTTTAATCAGCCCCGTTATGGGGATTATGGAATGAAGCTTTCACAAACTAACCAAAGGTCATCTTGTTCCTCTAAACCGGGGTTGCTGTTGCTCAATGTCCAGTAGGATGCTTGCCTTTACTTTAACAGGCGGGTTCGCTGGCTTCTCTCAAACAACAGTCATATAGACATGCTCTTTTGTTAAATAGAATGGCAGTACAGTCCCAACTTCTGTATTCAAGTTCAACAAAAAAAATGTAAATCTGGAAGAATGTGCAGGATGCAGATTAAGTTACCTGCACTAAATGAAAACCTATATATAAAAACACAAAAATGTATCGTTTTTCTTCATGTGTATCCAAGATTGACAAATTCTCAGTGATACATGCCTTCACTTGAGCACACTGTATTTCAAGTGCATTGTATATCTGGTGTTGCTGCCAAAGTGTCATAGTACACTACTCTAATTGAAGCAAAAATGGAAACATGGAAATGATTAGATCCTTATCAAATGTCTATTAAAGAGGAGGCAGCAGAAAGAGCATCAACGAATCACGAGCGAGGAAGGGGGGCATGTCTTTAGGGTTTTCTCCATGTCTTTCCTCTTGGGGGCTTTAAAATGTGAGCAGTGAGCCTCACAAGAGAGAAGATTAAAGGGTTTAATTAGAAGTGAATGAATATGACACTGTAGTTAAGAGGGAAAACCCTCCCTCGTTGCATCGCATTCAATACAGACAAAAATGCTTTTTAAAAGCACTTGACGTCTGACAGCACAGCGTGAAGAACACAAGGCTATATATTGTAGGTCAGAGCATGTATTAAATAGTCACTAGATATCTGAATGGTGCAACATAATTGCACACCTGAATGGTATAATATAGTCCAAGTCATCACCGGTTACTCTCCCCTCACTCGTCTTTTATAAAGTATTTCTCGTCAGAACTAATATCAACATGCAGAAGAGCCGGATGACAGATTAGAAGAGGGCTGCCTGTATGCACGCTGCTCTCAGAAGACAGGTGGAAGACAGACAGACAGCTTCCCTGGACCCACTACTGCCCTGTCCCTGGCCTTTTGTGCCAACAGCTGCAGGCAGACCAGATTCCACTGTCTGTTATGATTTAGAGGAAATGATGTGTGAAAGAGAGGAAAAAAAAGAGACTGGAACATCCTGTCTTCCTGACCTGGGCAGCACCCGCTGGGCCAACGCAATTCAAAGAAAAGTTATTGCGACTGCAATATTAGCTTAATACAGCAACAGCAAGAGGCTGCAATTTTTTCTTAGAGAGAAATATCGCACACAGTTCGCCCTGGTAGAGCGGGTGACCCATATACTGAGGCTGAATCCTTACCGCAGCGGCCGCGGTTTGAATCTGACCTACGGGCCTTTGCTGCAGGTCATCCCCTCTCTCTCCCCTTTACCTGTATGTTCTTTGGCAGTACTTTCAAATAAAAAGGCAAAAATGCCAAAAAATGTTTTAATTAAATGTAACACTAAATGTTATTATACATAACCAAATTATTAAATGTTTTGTTTTATTCAAACATAGTACATTCTAAGTAGGAATAGGGCAATATATGGATATTATATTGTAATATGAGACTAGATAGATCATCTGAGATTGTGGATATTGTAATATGGCATAAGTGTTTCCCTGGCTCTAAAGGGTGCATTACAGTAAAATGATGTCATACCAGTTTGTTCCAGCTGTTCTATTATTTACCCATTTAGTCATTACTGATGATTATTTATCAAAAATGTCATTGTGTAAATATTTTGCGAAAGCCCCAATCGTCAACCCTACAATATTGTCGCAATATCGATATTGAGGTATTTGGTAAAAAAATGCCCAGCCCTAAGTAGTAATATCTCTTTAACCGGTTTCTACATTAAAAGGTGATGAAAAAGTCAATTTTTCCAAAATATAATTTTAGACATTTTTTGTATAACCAGACTTGCCCTGTGCAACCGAACTGCTCTCTGCCATAACCAATATATCATCCCATCATAACTCCCTTTACAGACAGCTCCAGAAATTCTCAAAACACCCTTTAATTCACTTCTAACACACATTTCTGACCCACTAACCTCTGTGATTAGGCACTAGATTAATTCAACTCTTAAACATCTATGTGACCCTTCAGATTACGTTTTATTATTATTATTATTAAAGAAAAGTAATGACGATATGCTCACATGCACAATTTATAGTGTAACACTCCATAACTGCAAAATCCAGCAGTCACCCCTGTTGCTCTTTAAAATGTGGTTTATCATCACCACTGCTGCATCCATTTAAGCTACGCTCCTTAGGATAAGACGTGTAAAAGAGGCGGTGACGATGACAAGCGGCACGCTGCTATAAATTCCCCCCTGATCGCCCCGCAATTTATGACTCTCCAACACAAAGCGCTGGGCGTAATTAAGTGAATGTGAAACGGCAAATTAATCTGTTATGAAATTACTGCCGCGACACTACTTTATAATAATGTTATCTTTTATTGCGCTATGTAAATGTGAGCCTTGATGTGTATGCATGTTGTGCCCTATCTTTTATAGGGCTAGAAACGCACGGCAGGAACAGAAACACAATAGCTAATTAACCCTTAGAAATTAACTCTCGTACGGTTGGTGATGGCAGGCTTCTGCTGTGGTACACAATAACTATGATGGGGTCAGTAATTGTTACCATTACACTTATCTATCTGGTACTTTCTTGAGGAGGGCACGCACGCACGCACGCACGCGCACCAAGGTTTGGCTCTACTGCAACACTGATCTATACTGTGCTACGAGCCTTTATCTGCATGCAGGTTTTAAGTTGAAACATATTTATGCATCAGTAGATGTATGCAACATGTTCTGTTAAGATACTTACACATGTATATTTTAAGGTGCTTTCACATCTGTAGTTTGGTTCACTAAAGGAAAAAAATAGATTGTTGCCTTTTAGTTCTGTCGTGTTTTTATACATGAACCAAGCATAAGGTTAGATGGTTACAGGTTGATTGGACAGTTTTGGCGACCCTCATCCTGCATCATTTGCTCTACATGGACTCAAAGAGGGAAATTAAATTCTGGTAACTGACAGTAAGTCCTGCAGCACTTTACTATGCCTTATGTGTTTATTTAGCTGCTCTGGTGTCACAAAGAGCACACAAAGAAATAACTGATTATGTGTTGAGGCTGCTACTTGACCTCATTTTTTTTTTTAAATCGTGATGAACATGTAGAAAGAGGAAGCAAACGAGGACCTTTTACGATACCATTACGGGTGATGGTTACTAAGTGGTCACTATGTTTCACTCACTTCTAATGAAGAACTGAACAAAATGGAGTAGGACACAAGCTCAACATGCCTCCGTTTCAACTCCTTTTCACGTAGGTACTGACACGCATACCTGTTACAATGATTGCCAAATAATTTACTTAAATATATTATTATGTGCAATAATTTGAATTGAACTTTTCAGTATGTCTACTATATTTGATTCAGTACCGTTTACCTATTTATTATACCTTACCTTGGGATTATCTTATCTTAAATAAATATCACTTAAACAGATGTCTTATAAAAATGACTTTATGAACAGTTCATAGTCAGGAGATGGATTTAATATTTGTTCATGCTAAAATCACATATCTATCTATATCAATCATAAAATCCTGTGGTTGGTCCATTTTGCTCTCAACGCACAAAACGAAACTCATCGGAGTCCGCTTGGAGGCGGACTGAGAGTCTCCTTTTAATAAGTGGTCTCAGTCCGGTTGTCTAGTTCTCACATTTTATAGACCAAAAGATTTATCGGTAATACAAATAATAATGAAACTAATCGTTATTTGCAGCCCTAATTTGAAGGTTAATGTGCCACTTTTGCTAACGAAATCCATAACATTGTCAGTGTGGGTTAGTGAGGTAGAGGGCTCCGTTTAAGATTTGGGAGTAGCAATGTAAAACCATGTGAGTAAAACCATATGTTTCTGTTTGCACAAGCACACAATGTACATATGCTGCTGGTGTTTGCCGGTCATATAAGGGGACTGACAGAGTGAGAGTGTGTGAGTGTGTGTTTGAGAAGTGAGCCATTAGAAGTATCCTACAAACGGGCCCCCTCAGTTGTTCCGGCAAACAGGAAACTGGCGTGCATTCTCACAGTTTCGCCTTGCTTCTTCTGTTTCTTTTGCTCTCGCATGCCCTTTTCTTGCTCTTTTAAATCGACCACCGTGTTTTAGCAGCCGCCTCCTTACACTTTGCACAAATGTAACTACAACAATTCATGCCATCTCTTTCCTTACAGCCTACCTTCTTCTGCTCACTTTTCTCTCCTGCTGGTCCCAGAGTGGGCCTCTCTGCTAGACTAGACAGGAGGTGGTGTAGTGTTACTATGGTGCTCAGGGTCCTGGAGATCTCCTGTGTATGGATGCCTATTTATTCAGCCTACGCGCTAGCCCTGTTCTCCTAATTAGTTCCCAGTGTACCCTTCATTAGTATCAGATACAATCTGCCTCTCTTTGTTGATTAGTCACTCATTGTGTGGACAATTTATTGTTTTTGTGGTCTTTTTAGGGTGAAAAAAATAAATCAGTCACATCTATGGCATCACAATAACATTTATAAATATTATTTAATTTGAAATCAACTCTAGATTTTAAGAAATCCTTTTGCATCTCTAACTGAAATTTATTTGTAGTCAAACACTAATAGTGACATTTTTGCAGCTGAATCAACTAGACAAAAATCCTTTGGATTAATCATCAAGTAGACATTTCTTAAGTAAAGAATAGTCACATGGCCTTTCGGACTACACAGATATGTACAATATGCTAAAAAGTCAAACGTGACATTTAAGTGGGTGAAGATCACAGTAAAATTAGGTCATGGCACGTTGCTTTTATGAGCAGCAGCCAAGAAAATAATTGTGCATATCACAGCCTAATTTAAAGATGGGGAGAAAAGCCTAGTGCGTCTGTGTGTGTGTGTGTGTGTGTGTGTGTGTGTGTGTGTGTGTGTGTGT
>CALSBV010010309.1:11458086-11473874 GCA_943590825.1 Bovichtus diacanthus | reverse complement strand
TGTGTGTGTGTGTGTGTGTGTGTGTGTGTGTGTGTGTGTGTGTGTGTATATATATATATATATATATATATATAGTAAAACATCTAACTGAAAACATATATATGTAGGTCAATTTGTGGATGCTGCGAAACAACACAAAGTAGATAAGAGACAAAGAGAATGCCAACATAGCCAACCTAGATCACATTCATTAGTGCAGCAAACTGTGAGGGGCTGAAAGTGAGGCACACAAGAGGAATAAGGGGTGGGAGGGGGCACCTCTGTGACATTACAGCCTCATTAACTCATTCTTTAAAAGGAGAGAGTGGGAGGTCGAGGCACTGACCCTTGAAGATAGAGAGTTCACAGTTGTATGCACCGATAAGCGGAGAACTTACTTTATTTTACTGATCTAAACAAAATTGGCCTCCAACCACGCACAAACACATTTGTCTGAACACAGCTTTGGGCACAAAGACAGTCACACTGTAATTAGGTGTCCATTCTCTTGCGGCCATTAAGGCCATGCTGCCAAAGTCTGCCAGAAGTTCTAATCAGATTTCAACCTGCACGTCCCTTGCGAGACATTAAGTCCCTCTCCCATCTGTCGGCTCATCCCGACCTGGATATCTGCTCCTGGGCTAACTGACTGTCCAACACCGTCCACCCGCCTCTCTCTGGTCATTAAGAGCACAGGCTTGGGGAAACAGCGGGTCTGCAGCTGCCACAGAGCAGGAGTTCAAAACCTGCAAGCTAAGCACACTCTTCCCTTCAGAAGTCACCTTTCAGTCAACTTTATTTGCCTCTCATTTTTACGTTGGTTTAGTGTTTTTTTTGCTCTGTTTTTCTTTTCTTCTGAGATTTCTCCTCACCTATACCCTCCTAGGCAGGCCCGAGGAGCCCACGGGGAGGCCCGAGGAGCAGCTGTACCATCCCTATACTCCTTATTAGTCTTGTTTGGGCTCCTGGCCTTCATTTTGGCTCAGGTAGTATGGACCACCTGGCTGCTGATAATGTTTTCAGTTAGATGTTTTACTATAATAAAAGCTAATGATTCATATCCAAATTGCACAGCTTGGAATAGAGGGCACATTTGGGCTGTGAGGCAAAAAAGCAATCCTCCCTTCTGTTTAAAAACATTGTATCACAAACTAATTGCAAGGTTCATGGCAGACGAACCTGGCAAAAATGTTTTTGCCTGCACTGAGAAACTTTGTGATATTGCATCTGCAGCACGTTGTAACACAAAGCAAAAGAAGATTCACATTTGCAGGGGAAAAAAAAAAAACACCAAACAAACTTTTAACGAAATTTACTTTGAGGTTCACATTTTATATGGGTGGCAGAATACACTGAATAAATACGTTTAATGCAAGAAGCCACAACTCACCTTTGGTTCTCTGTTCTGTGGCCTGAAAAAAGAAAGAAAAGTAATTATTAGCAATAAGCATCTTTAAAGTAAAAAATTGTAGGCCTTTATGTGTGCCATCAACATGCGAGTTGCCTTGGCTGGCTCTCAAGCTACACAACAGTGCTGGAGCAACTAGCCAGGGCAGTCGGAACAAAATGTTCAGGAGCTGGTTTTGCTCATCTATTGAAATGCTAAAAGGGTCATGTTCATTCCTGCGATGGGGTGAGCAGGTTCATTGGTCTTGTGGCATGGTGAGGGAGTTAAATAGATTTTAAAAAAATGCTCCTCTCATACGTACATAAACATACTTTCACAAGCACTGACAAAAAGGGTCAAGGATAAATAAAATGCATTACTGAGAGCAGCAGGCAAACACTGAAAACAGATGACCCACTAAAGGAAAAAGTAAAGAGGAGGAGGAGAGGTGGGGGGCTGCAGGGTAAAAACAAAGATGACAACTACATTAAGTTCTGGTTCATGCTTCCTGTGGAAACACACATGAAAAAATGCATATGCTCAATATGCATGTGATCGATGTGATGTAACTTCAGAAAAAACACCTGAGCTAACTGGAGACCTGTGCTTTGATATGCACCACTTAACATTTAAAATAGTACAGATGTTGGCCACGCATGAATCGACACTGAACAGGGGCTTACAGTATCTTACTATGTTGGTTTTGTTTAAAAAGGTGAGTGTGTGTGTATCAAATGAGCGGGCCTGCCACAAGCTTACCTTTTTCTGTGCAGCTTCTTTCTTTTTCTTCTCTTCTTGCTTTTTCTTTTTCTTATCTTCCATCAAATGGTTCTCTTCTTGTGTTTTTGCTTCTTCTCACAGCTCTGAGAGAGAGAAAGAGAGACAGAGAGAGAAAGAGAGACAGAGAGAGAGAAAATGGTTTCACCAACTCAGGAGAAAGATAATGTGCCTCGGCAGGTGAATCACTGCAAAGCGATTTAATTACAATTACTTAGATGCATTGCTCAATTGTTGCTCTCCAAAGTAAAATCAGTGGTTTCAATGGATGCTCACAAGATCACGTGCACAGTTGTAATACAACCACCAGACAGAAGAATGAAGGTTTGTTTTTCACTTTGAAAGTGAGTGTGTGTGTTTTGGTTTGGTGGTCTTTGGGTTTGGCTCTGGAAACCATTAGGGAGGCCTTCCGGGTCTAGTATAGTGGGGGACAATAAGACGAGGCCCCCATTCCTTAGTTTACTCACCCAGCTCAGGCAACCGATTCCATCACAACTAATATGTAGAAAAACCACAGAAAAACAATACATGCAGTATTGTGGGTCGTAGAAGACTGCAATAGCCTTGCCTACGCCTTATCTACCCAGTCCTGAGAGGAAAAGTGTTTACAACAGACACACACTCTAGCTGAAAACCACCTGACAATGCCCCCTAGTTTCACGTGCAAGTGTGTCCAGCTGCAAGCTTTATCTATCCTAATCCTCTACACAGAAAAACTAATAAATACAAGCTGGACTGGAACTGGAAAAAAATACATAAATTGTAATCAAATACCTTCAACTTTAAATGTGAAATTAAAACCATCAGCTTTTTCTCCTGCCATGCCTATGCTGCTGCAGGCGACAGCGGTGTGTGCCATTGCCTGGCAACAAGCGCTCCCCAAGGCCCTGGTGAGCAGTCAGGTGGAGACACAAAGCGCCCTTAAGCACTGTGCTGAAATCAGTTTGAGGTTCAATAATGGAATTGGAAATACGAGAAGATGAACTTGGATAAGAATTCAAACTTGGAGGGCTTGGAGCGTCATGAGATCGAGGGGTCAGGACAAGGTTTAGAATATTCAAAAAGCAAACAAAGAAAAGAAAACAATGCTCTTTCTTCCTGTCCTGACTGTTCCTTATTGACCTCAATGGCAAATGCAATAAGTTCAATCAAGAATGTAAAATGGCTTTTATTAAGCGTTAGAAACCACCAACCAAGGTGGTAAGAGAATTCAACTGAGCTTACATTTAGCTATGCGATATATGAAACATTATTTTTTTACTGACGGCAGAGTCGTGTGTCATCTTCCATAGTATAGTCTTTGGTAGCATTTCTAAGACAGTGACACAAATGAATAAAATGGAGGAGGCAGTGTTGGAATATACTGGACATACTGCATGTTGGGAATATCTAGTAGGCTTTACTTGTTTACAAGAACTCAGCATTTTCTGTACCACAGGCCAATTACGCAAGACGTCTAGCTGTGTTGGTGGAGATTCCTACAAAATGTCATTGGTCGTCCCAATTAAAAAAAAAAGATTAATACAAGCTGTCACCTGAGTTTCAAAGTTGGATACAGTAATTTACTGTTATTTTCAATATGGCTGAATATTATGAATGGTATGAAAAGGTTGAGTTTAGGGGATAAAATATAAACAGGAACGTGAAATTTTAATGATAGTAGTCAACATGTGTCAGTGCAGTGCAGTTTCCTCCGTCCATGTAAATATGTTAATATTTATGTTGATGTATAATTGTAACGGGGCATATTCACTACAAATTAATAATGTGCATTCTGCTGCTTAAGTCACAGCATTTGCAACTGGACCTAAACTGTACAATAATGTGTGGAAGTTTTTCCAATCTGATTTTGTTAAGTGTGTAGCAAATCTTTGTGAACAGCAGCTGCTGCCACCATCTCCCAGAGGCCACGGTCACCTCTGCTCTCAGACTGAGCGGTGAGGAAACAGGTGACAAAGGATCACAACGGGGAAACCTCCCGCTAACTGCAAAGATCAGACGGCACAATATTCCTTTATCTGTTCTTTATATTGTTTTAAACACTGCTGTCAAATGGAAAAATTGTTGCAGTCTAGTAAGACAGGAACCCTACTACCGATTGCTTCTTTTTTTTTTTTTTGGAGGAAAACCAAACCAGTACATTCTGCTTTCTGAGTACATTATGTTACATAGTTCGTAAAATGTCTTTGCATCATTTAAAATTACCCATCAGGGTCATGCAAATCACACACTAAAAGAAAGGTATAAACAACGAAATAATAAATAATAATGAATAAACAAATGGAATCCACCAAGAAACCTGACCAGTGCATATTTAAATGACAATGTTGAAGATCAACTGTACCCAGCTTTAGCAACAAATGTTTCAATACATTCTTGGTAGACATACATAGATGGGATTAGTAATACTAATAAATCCAAATATGCAAAAAAAACCAAAACAACCTAACTAGCAACTAAACAAATAATCCTTGCTAGCTCAGCACATGCCTGCAAAGTTTGCACTCCAGGCCCGATGGTTCAAAAGAGCAGCAATGAAAAGAAGCTGCAAGATAAATAGAGCATCTTTATAACTTGACTGTCCAGATTGCCTGCATGATATTAGGTCCGCCTCCATACACCTATCTACCAATTCTCATCATAAACGCTTATTTTTACCCTCAAGCAGCTGGATGTGGAACCTGCTGGTGCAGCTGCCACGCTAAATATAGCTGGTGCTGCTCCTTTCAAAGGCATCATTGGGGCTTGTGTCATGTAGGATCAGAGGATAAGAGAGATGCTCCAGTTAATGTGAGCCGCTGTCGGCCTCCGACCCGGATGGGGAGAGTGAGCGCCGAGCAAAGCGTCAAAATGATTTCAGTTCAAAAAACATTGGGTCCCTGAGCAGGACAGAGAGAGTCTCTCTCAATAAGAGCTGCCCTGCCATTTCCAAACATCTGCCTGGCTTGGACAGATGTGCATCCCTTGGACTGTGCTGGCTGATGCCGAGATGGGGAGAATGCAGTTATGGTACCTACTGCACACTTGGATGCATGCATCTCTGGAAATATGAGGGCACTATATGAATAGGTATAAGACTTGAATTAAACCACTATTTAAAAAGATACAGACTCCCCCATACATTACTTATGATGTTTTTGAAAATAAAGGCTATCCAAGGAGCCCTTTTATCAAATGTAGATAAGAACATTATTAATAATTATAACATAAAGTCCTTTCTATAAATAAATAAAAGCACACAGAGGAGGCTAGGACACTGCAGTTTTCATTTGATGTTTACTGGTAGTAGCGGGCTGAGCTACATCATGAGCAGCCGTTTATAGCGGGGAAGCACAGCTAGTGTGGATATGAAGGACGTAGGTCAATGAGCTCAGCTCTGTTGTGGAATTACACCCTCCTGTCAGAACAACAGGATTAGAGCTTGGTGTCCCTCTTTAAACCAGGCACTCACTCTGCTGACAAAAGAAGGCAAAAGAAAAAAGAAAACACAGTCGGAGTGGGCAGAGACCAAGGACAGCCTAATAAAAGCAAGTGTAAAATGTGTACAAAATTGAGTGGCGTTGGAGAGCGAGGAGAGTCGATGTGTGCAAGGTGATTGTGGACATGTAAATGTCGAGCTGCCCCACATTTGAGCAATGAAGATGAGGGGGCTACGATTGATGGGGCTGGTTTGTGTCAATGTGTGAGAGATGGGGGAAGGGGTGCTAGACGGCAGTCGCTGGGCACAGAGCCAGGAATGCCATCGCTGCAAGCCAAACAAGAGCACGGCGAGCCCTTGGGAGAACGCTCGCTAGCAACCACAGCAGCAGCCGCCACAGCTATGGCAGAATGTGCAGCTCCCTCTGCTCTTCTGCGCAATCGCACAGCACAGCTTGCTCTGAAAAATATCCGATATGCCTCAGTGTTCAGCAGTGCACAACCTCAAACCCACCAAGAAAACAAAAGAAAAAACATAACAAAAAGCAAAAAGGACAAATTAGTCAGTATTACTATCTGGCAAATCATCTTGTCAAGGTTTAAAAACTGCTTGGTAAGCACTAACCAAGTCCTTGTGCTCTGCAAAGAGGATTGGACTCTTAAAGTACTTGAAGCTATTCTCAGTGTGGTCATGTTAATGCTTTCTGACCTGAGCTAACGACAAGGAAAGAGAAACTTATGCTGCACTCCTGGCACTCTGAACAGGCCCTAAAATAACTTGTATGGACGCACTCCAAAAGCACGGCCTCCAGTCCCAATGTCAGTTGACTGCTCCAAAAGTAATTGAAAGTCTTTCACGACCCCGGTTGACAATTTATTGGTCCAGGAGATCAAAGAATGTCCCTAACAAATGTCTTTTCAAACTCCAGTAGGTTTTTCACTATTTCCACATTTGTATTCATACATCTAAAAAAATAAAAGCATGCACCGGTGTGGGGTAATAGCCTGACCGGTATAGTTCTCACATAACTCTGAGCTGCAGTGAAACGATCGTGTACCGACGTAGCATTAAAAAAATGATAGGTGCACTGCTAACAGCCTTGAAGAAGTAATCCGTACAAAAATAAAGCAACTTCCTGTTCAGCATTCAAAAACCTTGTTTTACTTGTTTTTAAAAAGAAAATCTAAACTTCAAGACAGAAATGCATTTCTTTGACAGCAATAAACTGCTTTTCGCAGAACGCAAGCTCATCATTTCCACTGAGGACTCCAGCTAAGCATCCGATCACTGACACCAAACAACTTGCCAAACCAAATGACACAATCTGGCAAAATGCCCCTCAGCCCTCTCGTCCAGCGCTAAGCAAAAAGCCATCGAGAGTTTTGAACTGAAAGTGAGGCTATGACCTAAGCCTTATAGTAATCACCGTATTTAGTGGCCTGTTTTTGTTATCAAGCCCCCTTTGGTGCCTCTCTGTGAATACACACTGCCTCTTTCAGAGGCTTGGGTGCTGACTGGGGCCCCTGACCCGGCAGGGACAGAAAAGACCCCCACCCCCTTCCCTTTACCGCCACCATCTCTTCATCCCTTGCCAGGCCCAGACCCAAATTAGGGACTCTAACACATTACTAAAAACCAACGGGCCTCAAAGCTTACGTCAGCCTGCCCTCTACATGCATCAGGGTGCTGGCATTCCCAGTCTGTACACACTGCTTTCTCCTTTAGGAGTGTGTGCCACTGCAGGAGCTATACAGCAGGAGGCGGGCAATTATGTTCGTCTCTATGGTGAAGGGAATACAGGAAGCAATCTTAGATGCATCATATCATACTGTTCAATGCTCAGACTATGAACTGATGGGTTACATTTCCAATACAGTTTAAAAAATATTAAGCAGTCCTGTCCTGCAACAATTTCAACAACCGTCCCAAGGTTATGTCAACGCAATGAAAGGCAGTGGTCTCTAATGTCAGCATTTGTATTTTCTGCATAAAAAGTAGCCACTCCAACCTTTATTTCATTAGTGAAGGCCAACTACTAGCCTTTCAATAAGTGAATGGCTGAATGCATAAGAATGCATGGGAAACTAATGTTCTTAGTAAATTAAACTGGAATACAAACCATATGTGGACATGAGCAAAGTAGGTAAACTCAGCTTGCTATTGCTAATGCATTTACTGCCTGTCAGGTGATGCATGTTAGATCCAGGCAGCTCACTCTGCTGCAGCACGGAGCATGTTTTGTGAGAATGAGCTGCAACAAATATCCATGTCAACTGTCCTCCTACACACCAGTGCAACAGCAAGCGTTCACCCAATGTCTGCCAGGCTGCTGCAAATACGACAACTCAACAAGCAATAACACAGGGTGCCCTTGAATCATTACAACTGTGAAGCCACCAGCGCTGGTTAGGCCAACTAGTCCAGGTTACCAAAGAAAAACCTTCAAAATCCGTGCTAAAGTCAGTAACCCATGCACCGACTCAAAATAAGCACCGACAACTGCGATAAAGAGCCCTCGCAGCGAGGAAAACATTGATGTCAAAGTGGGCTGAGCTGAAAATATTTTCATTCCCTTTCCAGCAGCCGTATTTACCTTAAAAATTCCGAATATTTCCAAAAGTGCAAAGCGACAAGGTGCAAATATGTCGTGCTAAGCGCCCAAAGGGATTAATAAATCCTACCATGAAGCGTTCAGGAGGTTCTCGTTGGCGGCGGAGCCTCTGCAGCCATTTTGTAGTAACTGACCGGAGCAAGAGCTCGAGACGGTTGAATCGGTGGTAACGGGGGGAGGGGGGAGGAGCTTCACCTTGCCACGTGACCTTCAATAACAAAACAAACTGGTCCCACTTCCAGAATGCTCCACCCCTCGGCGTTTCCATGACAACTGCAGCCCCTCCATCACTCCCCTCTCTGCACAGATTCACTCAAGCTCGCAGCGGTGTGGCCGCCTCGTGCATCCCCCCCTTTCCTTACGACGTATGGATAAAGAAGAAAGTAAGCAAGTGCAACAAACTACGTGTGAAAAATGAATTGTCCTATGGGGATAAATAAAAGTGTAATTCAGCCTGCAGTTTGTGCAACATGGAATTATGTTTTCCACCAATAGAGGGCACCCTTTTTACGATAAAGCAATGATAGTGCTTTACTCCACACTGTGCTGCTGTTTTATGTATGACACATATAATGATGGGTGATGCCAAAAGTGCATTTACTCAAGAAGGCTATTTTATCTTAAGTACAATTCTGAGGTAGGCCTTATTGTGCTTCACTTGAGAATTTCCATCGTATGATACTTTTATGAGACTTCTACTCCACTACATTTCAGAGGCGAATATCGAACTATTTCTCAAATGGTATTTCAATATAGGTCTTGTATAACAAATAAATACAACAAATAATAATAGTAATAATAACAATAACAATGATAATAATAACAATGACAATATTCAACAGAAACTTATCAAAAATAATACTAAAAATAATACTAGAAATGTGTTTTTGAAGGTTTTGGAAAGTCAGTATTGTCTTCATATATGTTTGCAATCTATCTAATATATAATATTGTCATGCTGATTTTCTGTAGTGTAATTTTGCTATTTTGAATCGAGGATCACGGATAGAAGGTGTGGTACAAAATGAAAAGCCAATTTGTGATTGGTTATATTGGGCTACATAAATAAAATTAACGTGACTATTTTAGAGAAAGGTAAAGTATTTGAGAGTATTGACATCTGTGCCTGTTTGTGTAGATTACAAACAGGCTTTGTAAAGCTTTATTACACCCATCATATTTAGGGTAGACAACAAAAGTAGATGAGCTTCAAACCTCTAAGTTCAGAAATATTTTCAATACACTAGTGGTGAACCCATGCAGTCACTTCCACAAGTCAATATTTTGGTCACTTCAGAGTGAGGAATTCCCCCCGTGCATGGCTCAGTCGAAACTTTATCTCCACCATCGGACTGAGGAGAAACAAATAGGATTGCCGTGCATGCCGGGGCAATATGTCACTACTCAATGAGCCAGATCTGGAGCTGAATAAATACCCTCATTAGCAGCCACGGAAGTCCACTCTAGATGAGACTTCAGTGGCAGCTGATAGGGAAATGATTCTGGAAACATCAAATGGTGAACACCCACAAAAAATGACTATGAATCTGATTACAAAGCAGGGTGATCACCACCGTGTGCTCGCAATTACACAACCATCTGTACTCAGTGTCTCGGGCATATGGATTATAGTGTCACCCACATCTGGATAATCGGAGGGATATACATTACAGTGATGTTGGCAAAACACACTTATTCAGTCTACGAGATGATGGAGTGCTAGGGGAGACATGTATGGAGAGGAGGAGAGGCACTAATCACACACTGTGGTGATGAATCTCCTTGTGTCATGGCAGTAGATAGATTACCTGAATCCTTTTCACTTTGTGTGTTTTCTCTCTCTGTGTGTGTGTGTGTGTGTATTTTTTGTGTGATTAAATGTACTTTATATTAGTGTTGCCTCTGTACAGTATGTTGTGACTGATGCCGTTAAACTGAGCTTGCCATGCTACACTGTAAACAGATTACTACCCAAGTTGTGTTTGTTAAAGTGAAGTGGACTGTGACCTCTGTAGTCAAGGCATACACTTTCAAGTGAATGAGAAGGGATTAAAGACAAACGGTTCACTGGTAGCAATGTTTTTCTTCACTGTATTTCAATGATAATTAGAGACATTTTTTTGTGTCCCTGAACGGGCAGATTTAGGTCAATTGGTCAATTTGAAGAAGAAAGCAGCCCATTGTTTGCAACTAGAGAGCAGGTACAGTAGATGGCATGCCACTGTATATCTAATATACTGTATATTTACTTCTTAACCATTTTAACTCCCAAGAAGAAACACACCTGTAAATGTTTTTACATGTTCCTCTCTTACCGTTTTGTCTCATTTAATGTTGTTAATTGTCCAATTACAATATCTCACATAACCTCTGATGTAACATCTGTAACACTCCTGATATTGTTTTTGTAAATTAAGGCCAAAGAGATGTTTTAATCCTACAGATAGGCCTATGTTTTTGACCTGTACATGAATGATGATATGAATCTAAATTAGTGATACTGATATTTGGAAAACTCGGGCATGTTCACAAACTGCCTCCCCTTCAGTGTCAAATGATATAACATAATTGTAATGTAATAGCATCTAAAATATGTGTGTGTGTGTGTGTGTGTGTGTGTGAGACAGTATGTGGTAAGTTGCTGAAGAGAAATAAATCTGACCTTGACCCACTGTGGACGTTAGCAGCATTGATCAGTGCACGCAGCCAGTCGATGTGAATTGGAGGAATTCAATTATGACCCTGGCCAGCTGACCTTTCTGGCAGAGGGTAAAGTTCAACGGTCAGATTGTTACCGTATCAACCTGATCCTGTGGGAAATGCAGGTGAGTCAATCAAAGTGTCATTTAATACGGAGGAGGTCTGGGGGATCTCCCAGGAGCAGAGAGGCTTGTGTATTGATTGATTTAAAGCTATTACTCGATTTGGAAACACAACTTATCACATACACACATAGAGGCAGTTACACATGCTACCTTATTAGGGTCACGTGTAACAGTGATTTAAGGTAAGATATAAATAATGATCTATCTGCTAAATGTGAGATTTTTGTACTGTACTTAAAAATGAATACATCTGTTAAAAATATATAATATAACATATACTAGTATAACATTTATTAAATTACGAGTATACTTTTCTTTTGATACTTTCAGTACACATGCATTTTTTTACTTGCTGTAGGTGACATTTTTAATGCTTTTACTTGTAATGGAGTATTTCTGTATTTCTGTATTGCTAATTTTACATGCGTGAAGGATCTGAAATCTTCTTTCAAAACTGAATATTACTTTGATAAGGGCAAGGACTTATCAATAAAACAGTAATATGACTTTAAAAGCTATATGTGAGGCGCAAAATGTGCACTTGAGTTCTAAACGTCTGTCCGTCCTGGGAGAGGGATCCCTCCTCAGTTGCTCTCCCTGAGGTTTCTTCCATATTTCCCTCACTAATTGTGGGGTATCTTTTATGGAGTTTTTCCCTGTGCGATGTGAGGGTCTAAGGACAGAGGGTGTCGTACCCTGTAAAGTCTGTAAAGCCCACTGAGACAAATGTATAATTTGTGATATTGGGCTATATAAATAAAATTAATTTGATTTGATTTGATAAACATGTACAAAAGTTGCCATAGTGTGTGAAATTCATTCACTTCACAAATGAGGAGAACATTACTACACAGCATTTGCCTACACCTCCTCCTCCTCTTCGTCTGTATTGACGTATTTCTCCTACATTAGAGCAGTAATCTGAAAACCACTGGAGTGTAGTGAGACAGCAGGTGACAGTATAGTTACCTGGCACAGCACATTTTGCTCCCCATATTCCAAGTAAAGTGTGTGAGGGAGCAAACCAGAAGTGTCAGAGTGATCTAATGCAGCGGTACTTTCTCAGAATAAGTGGGAGTGGAAGATGTTGGTGTTAGGAAGAGAAGCTGAGGCAAATAAAGGATAAATGGAAAGTGATAATCTACTATATGGCGAAGGAGTCATAAAACCATAAGTGTACTTCATACGTAACAATAAATCATCAGCAAAAACAAACGTTCATGGTAAGCAGTGTTTTCACCAAACCTCATTCAGACAAATTTCTCTCTTTAACGCCAACTGTCACTGATGCAATCATCATACTTCACCTTATAGATTGTGCGGTATTAGAAAGAGAGACAAGTGATGATGTTCTGCAGCTAATCAGGCACGAGCTGCGTGGGCGGGCATTAGCCCCCCAAACAGACTGTGTTACATTTGCAGAGCTGCAGTCAGCGCTAATCAGATTTATGGCATGCATAAACATTATTGTGTGCCTTTATGGATTCAAATTATTCAATTGAACAATTAAGCTTCGACATACATTAATTTGCCTTCTCAGTGCGTTGTTCTTTTTTTCTCCCAAGGCTTTCTGTCCCCACTCTTTCTAATGCTTTGTTTCTCTGCGTCATACCTTCAATATATTTTTTCACCTCCTTTTCCTCTTATGACCAACATTACATCTTCTTATGTTTACTCAGTAAAGCACAAAAGACAGATACACAAAAATATGAAGCACATCCCTCCAACAGAGAGAAGCCATCTGGAGGAAGAGATGACACAGTAATACGCTGTGAAAACTTTGTCATCCTTCAAAGTCAGCAAAGACCGCACCTGCCAAGGTCACTCTGCTGTTTGGGGTGGAGAGTGGAAAACGTGCTACTAAAAGTTTCACCCCACGAACAGCTATGATTGTTCCTATTTTCATTTCCGATGAGATTAAAGTCCTTGGGGGCAGAGATATCAATCTGTTGTAACATAATGAATCTTTTCTAACGAACAAATGGACACTTGGGCCAACAACGGCCACGGTCGATATTTGTCTGCCACTCATGATTATATGCACAGAAAGCACAAAGTGACAAAGAGAGATTGGGCACGGAGGGCGAGAGAGGTAAAAGAGAAGACCAGTTTTCCCCGGGACACAAAAAATAGCATGTGTTTGTAACATATCTTAAGCTAATTGTGAGCTGAGTAGATCAATGCAGTGAGGAAATAAAGACTGATAAACTGCATGACACACACACACACACACACACACACACACACACAAACACACACATCATTCTCCTCCTCTCCCCACAGCATCCATGTGTCAGAGTGATGAATGTCTTCTTCCTGTGAGTGACCTCCAAGGTCAGCGGCAGTGGGGCAAATGCAGCCTTGCTGCTTCATTTCCGTGGCAGCTACAGCGTCGTACCAGCTCCGACATAATTCACCATCGCTTGGCCACGGCTCTAATCGTAAATGTAATCAAACTGGCCGGGGTGCTACAGGATATGTAGCGCTGGGCTGGACTGGATCAGGGTGGGGGTGGCCTCGAAGGAGGATTTCTTTCATTGGGTTTGAAGCTGGAGCATGCAGTCCGTATAACAAATGCACAAATGTCTGATGTGACACGTTCATGTTAATCTGTATTCAAATTTGCACAGGGACGGCTCACACAGATGTCTACACGCACATTCCTACACAAGGTCTAAAGCCTTTATTACACCGCATGATACATACATAGCACTGTGCTTACATTACTGTCAAGTCTACCATCTGCCTATGTGACAGACCTCTTTAGCAGACTGCTGACATACATGTACATATGAAAATGTACAGGACATACTGCATGCTTCACTACACACACACAGTTACACGTCAGAGTTCAGCTCCAGTGAGGAATCGATCAGTAACAATTTCTGAGAACATACTGTAGGTTGCATGCCTTGTTAAATAAAAAAGAACATTTTTTTTCCCATTGCGTCACGTATGCCACCTCTGCCTCAGGATGGGCCTGTAAATTATACATAAGTATGTCATTACGTACAGAAACCAATGACAGTGGCCTAATGAATATGGGCAGCATCAACAGCATCCCCTCACTGGAGAGATGATATCTAGACCACAGCATCAATCTTCCTGTCAGCAACCACTATCTGTGCCTCGCCATCATAAACAGATATATTATTTATGAATTAGCATTATTGTCCACTTAATTATTCAGCAGGTCTTAATCATCCCGCAGATAATCTATTCTAGGTCGTGGGAAATTAGATAAGGAAAGATAATGTTATTTCAAGGGTCTCACCATCTTGAGTGAGTGTTGAGTGTTTTCTGCTTGCGTGGTTATGCATTTATGAGAGGTTAAGAGTGTATGGGCGAGGTGTTTTGGGAGAATTATTTCTATTATTGGGGGAAAATGGTATGAAAGGAGGGATAAAGTAGATGAGACAAAGAACTGAACAAGCCTAGGATGTATTTAGATTAATGGGACAATAAGATGTGATTTCACAAGGATGATAAAGTACTATTAGCGCCCTGAGGACTGTGCACCCTTAAGTAGTAATGAGAACATCAATTTCAGAAATCTTCTGTCAATGAAGGTAAAGACTGTCCTTAAGGGAAACGCCACAATAAACACAAAGTTAATGGTATAACATTATGGTTATTGCATGATGCATTTTGAACTTAGACATACACAGGTAGATTGCTCTGCCCCCCCCCCCCCCCCCCCCCCCCCCCAAAAAAAAAGCTTGTTGTTTTACCCCAAAACTCATCATTTATTTTTCATAGTCTGCTGCTGTCCTCCACCTCTGGCTATGTTCTGTCTCCTGTCACCTCATTTCCCCTTTCTGCAACCATCTACCTCACCCTCTCTTTCCCTCCTTGTTTTCTAGTCCAAGCACATACACCACAGCGGGCGATGAATCATTCATAGCAGCACATAATGCCCTCGGCCCTCTCCCCAGAGAGAGAGAGACAGACAGTGAGACAAGCACAGACAGAAGAGAGAGAGAGAGAAGAGGGTCGTAATAGAGAAGCTAGAAATGAAATGGGTTAAGATGCAAGCTAATACAGTGTGCGTCAGATTAAATAGATGTAATAGATACAAAGCATGTTATGGGGAGGCTGGGTAAGACATTGAACAATTTAATAAGGTCTGATTTGCTGATATGACAATTCTCATATAGTAGATGAGACTGACATCATTTTATGTGTTTAATAATACCTCAAGTCAAAACACTTATCTTTTTTATTAAATGACGTGTCGATATGCCTGCGCACATACAGTATTGACGCATAACATTGGGTATGAAGCTGTTTGAACACTGAGCTGCAGCCAAAGCAGGACCAATAAAAAGTCAATACAGGCAGAAGACCAACATGAATGCAGATGGTTACGGCAGCATATTCAACCCGACCAAACCTTTAGTTTATGTATTTGTGCAGTCCAAGATGTAAAATACATGTTAAGTTTTACTCATTTCAAGAGCGATATAGCTTCAGTGACACACTGGAACATTTAAATACAGAAAGTTATCAAACAGTGTAGTGGTTCCAAACCTTTGTTTGTCTGATATCCCCACAGCACTAACAGATGTTTGTGTCCTTCTTCATACAACTGTGCTATCAATGTTTAGGTCAGTTTAGTCAAATTTGCTTTTGCACTACTACCACTCAGAGAGGCAGCACTGTAATATTTATCCTTAACTTTAAGCTATCTGAATCATCCATTTATTCTTTACTTTTAGCTAAGTATTTCAACAGTTTATCAATGACTTTTAGCAAACTCTTTGTACTGTTTATTCATTACTTTTAGCAAAC
>CALSBV010010309.1:11427805-11445763 GCA_943590825.1 Bovichtus diacanthus | reverse complement strand
CACACACAAACACAAACACAGACAGACAGACAGACACACACAAACACGATAATAATAATAATCATGGTGTTTCTGTCACATCTGCAGACACGTACTTCCTTTCCTCGTATTACCTGCAAAGTATTGAGTTTTTAAATATATCACTCCTGATATGACAGTCATCGATCAATAGCGAGCTCTCCACCCACCTCTCACAGAGGAATGCAAGCCAACACACACATGCTTTTGTTAACCGTGCAGTGGGTGGAAACTGCTCGAATCTCACAGCTGCATAGGGAAACTAAAAAGAAAATAATTCCATGTCATACACCAGGCCTAACAATTTTGAATACATCAGAGCGGAGACAGAAACAAAGTGCAGACTGAGGTGCCGCGGAGGTGAAGTGAAGGCGGAGGATCAGTAGAGCAGCGCAGTGTGAGTTTACAGAGGGACTTTGTGCAAACATTTCTCCTCTAATAAAGAGCACGTTCTCCCTCTGCCTCTCACTGCAGGCTTAGAGAGGCCCGCTTTATTGGTTCATATCTGACTGACTGACTGACTGCAGCCCCAGGGGGAATGTGTGTGTACAGTATATGTGTGTGTGTGTGTTCTCACAATATTAAACCCTCACCATATCAAACCTTTCCTACAAAGAGGAGAGACAAGTTGATGGAGAGAGAGCAAACGCCCTGAGGACAGATGTGCACATGGCAATAAAGGAGTTTACTTTTTCAGTTAATCTTATGGCATATTTGACTAAATAAGGGCCAAGGAGGGGAAACTGGCTTTGTTTAAGGTTAAGGAATATCTCCTTTAGCATCTCAAGCGACTTCCTGTTGTGAGATTTGTTTAATTAGGCAGGTAGCGAGGGCTTTGTGAGGGGTTTATCAAGCGGGTGAACTTGACTGTTATGACTGACATCCGATGGGAAATAAAAGGAAACACCTACCTGTGCTGGGCTGTTTGTGATGTGTTTGACCTCAGTGTCTCTGTAGACGCCTGATGACAGTTTCATAAGCTGGGGGATAAAAAATATACGACAGAAAATCAACCAAGACTTGATTTTAAAACTCCGGGGCAGCACGTAGATTGTTGTCAGTTTTGAGGTCAATGGGTGGAAATTAGACGGCACTTCTCCAAGGTTCTTGCACCATTTTTAAAGCCAAATTCAAAGCTTTTAAAGCCCTCAACAAATATAATTTAAGAACCAAAAATTGTTGTGTGCTATCAGATTATAAATAAAGACAAGTAAGTTGTTTGTAATATTTTTCAATAAAAATGATATCTTGTGAACATTACATTAGATTCCACACTATATTTAATCATTATGTCTAAGAACATATTTAAGGGCTTCGGACATTTGCTATGACTTGTTAGCCAGCTAGTAATCACGACTGACAATAATGAAAAGATAACATGTAGCCGGACGCCAACGTAAACTTAAAATTAACGGAACACTTCTGTTAATGGCGAAGCCTCTCATTGTCTAATACCTTTAATCAAAATAAGTCAAACAAATACACGTTATTGGACTTTTTATGGTAGGCTGCTGCGCGTGACAATTTCCCCATCAGTGCTAAACGCACAATATGAAAATGTAATACCAAAGCAAATGTTTGGTCAATTTAAGACAATTTATGACCTTCATTTCCTTCATTTTAGGACCTTTTAAGGAGCTGCTGGAACCCGGTTTTCTGCTTAAAGTGTAATCCTGTAGGACTATTTGCCTCTGCTTCTCTTCTTTCCTGCTGCTGAGTTTCAAGTCTAGTTTGCCATCAAGTTTCCTGTCACACTTTCCTTCCCTTCATTCTTTTTCATGCTGATGTACTTTTTTCCAATTATCACCACCCGAGTGGAGGACGTGCAGTTTCGGTGTAGTTGAAGTATTTGTGCCTCTGTAAGTGTGTGTAAAGTGTATATGTATGTGTGTTCAACCAAGCGTCCGCACCTCCCTCCTCTGTATCATCACTGAAAGTGATGTGCAACCAGAGGGAAAATTAATTCCTTATGAGATGAATGACTTCTCTATCCTGCTTTCTACTTCCCAATGTGCCTATGTCCTATTTGCTACATGTATATAGAAAACACACTTCTTCTTCTTCTTCTCACTCCATTTATCAACTACCTTTCTGTTTTCTGCTGTGGCTTGAATTATGTCTATCCTTAACCTCCATTACTATTCACATGCAGTCTCACCTGGCTGCATACATCAAACTGCCTTTAAAACCCTCTTTTCCAGAGAGCCAGCTCGCTTTATTCCTCGTATTTCTGATGAAATGTGCAGGCTGTCAGGAGACTTGAGCAGGAAAGTCAAACACCAATCTGGCAAGCGTGTCCTTGCTACAGGAGCACATTTAGGATTTTTCCCCAGACACATACACACTGATTGGATCTTTTGGTGAGGGGCAAGTCCTGCATGCCGATGAGCTCACAAAAGACAAACCGGGACTTGTCGCTTTCAGTCTTCCAATATCCTAAACCTATTACTTTCTTTTCACCGTTGAATTCAGATGAAACCATTGTGACTCTAAGCTGACTCGTTTCCCCCTTATTTAGCAAACTATAAACCTTTTACACCTTTCAAGTCTACAGGGGACCTGTTCTAACCTCTTGAGAGAGAGTATTGTTTGATATGCATTGTTTATTTCTCCGAGCTATTTGGGACAAAAAGGACCTGATAGGTGTAAAAACTGAACAGTGTCTTTGAACAGGAAGTAGTTTTTGAAGAAAAATGTTTTTCTCAAATGGGGACAATGGGTTTATTTAACCCGTGTTTAACGAAGTATAAAATTGTTTATTTAAATTCCTGTGCAAAAACAAAATTGCAAACAATGCAACATTTCTTCGATGTTTTGTAACTGAATTTTCCTTGCACCATACTCTTATCTAGAAGTGTCCTTTTTTGTCTTTGGGAAAAGTCTGTCACACCTCTTGGCCTGTTTGAAATGCTAATAAAGTACGATAAGAAGTCCTAATGTCCTCGAAATAGTACTTCTTAATTAGCAGCTTTCTAGTTACAATTGCAAAAACTTAAACTAAACACATTGTTAAGCACAAATAAATAAGTTTCAGCCATACAATGCAATGAGGTTTTGTACCTTGTCCACTTTTGTCCAGGGATCGGCTGTAAAATGACTTGGTTAAAATGACCTCCATCTTGTTTTTTTTAACGCAGATAAGTGTGCTGGGATTTTGCTGCCACGAGAGGACACAGCAAAGTGTCTACGGATGAGGACAACATGTCTAAATTCAGAAGAATGAAGTATGTATGTAATGTCCTATGAGGACGCAGGGTTGCTAATCAAAAGTAGATTTTAGGTGGAATATCAGTTTAAAACTGTCTTTCACTGAGACTGAAAAGTACACCTACTGCACAGTAAAAAACAAACAAATGTGTGGCCAAAATAAATCATGATTCAGTGTGAAAATAGACTTTGTGACGACCACAGCAGGACTTGAGCAGCGTATTGATTGGGAGTTCTCCTGAGGACAAGCCAGTGTAGGAACTTTCCATCGACACAATTAAGGGAAGTATTGAGTTTCTCACTTCAGCACAAAGACTTCTTCTGTTAACAGAAAGGAAATTCCCCAGTAAAACACACACACACACACTCATACTGTCTCCATCTCTTCTCCTCTCTCCCCATCCCTTTCTTTCCTCACATGCATTTTTAATCTCTTTTGCTCTGTTCACCCCCAAACTCACTCTCATCCATCAACTCTGTTGGTTGGCTTTTGGCAGTGTGCCACTACCATATCTCACCTACCCATCCTCCAGTTTCACCCATCCTCCCATATTTCTCAGAAGCCGTCTCTTAATAATCTCCATCTGGAGAGTGTTTGGGGTGCCACCACGACACAGAGCTTACTTCTAACACTAAGCCCATCACTTTTGTGCTTCCTAAGGGTCACCTATGACCAGAACTCTCTTTGTAACAAAAACTGCTTTTCGATGAAAGCGTCCACCACATGCCAAGTCGAGGGCAGCGGAAGAGACGGAGACCAACAATCACAAAGACTACAGATTCCGGACAGACAAACAATATTCTACGCGTAAGCATGCGCGGTCACAAGTACGCATACACACACACATTCACACGCTCGCTTGCATTCATTTACATTACAGCAGCATAATCGTTGACACACATCTGCGACTAGTTTAATTACTCACAGTAATTAGCCAGAGGCAGGAGCTACCAATCACGATGCTCTTCTCACTCTGTCTCACCTCTCTTCCTCTCTCTCTCTCTCTCTCTCTCTCTCTCTTCCTCTCTCTCTCTCTCTCTCCCTCTCTCTCTTCCTCTCTCTCTCTCTCTCTAAGTGTATGTCAACCAGCATGCCAGAGTTGTCTATAGAGCACAACACTCCTGTATTCTTATTATGACCAGTGACTGGCATCAGCTTGAAGAGTTTATTTCCACAATAAAGTGACCCTTTGAACCACATTTCTACCCTTTTATTAAACCCCCCTCCCCCTCCCAGCTGGGATTTATTAGTTTTTCCAATCCTCACCCACACGTTTCGGGATATTTTTTTTTCTTCCAAACCCCGCGTCACTCTGCGCAAACCCACTACCTCCCTCGCTGTTCAGTCAGCTAATTGAATTTGCATCTGACTTTTAATTAACAGCAGGGCCGATTTGCATACAGTGGGATCATTTGCATATGGTCGGCGGCCCCTCCCCCCTACATGTCTGAGTGCCTGGCACGGAGCCAAGAGGAGGGGTGGAAACTGAGAAAATAAGGAGGGAGGAAGGGACGGATTGATGAGGATAAGGTGAGGTGGCTGCCAACAAAGGAGAAGAGAAACAGCAGATGGGGGAAGGAGGAGACAAATGGGGGCAAACAACAACTCGTGCCATGAGATGGGGGAGAACGCGAGGTAGACAAGTATGCACATGATCACCCGCGCATGCACACAACGAGGCATCACACTGGCACAAATATCTCCACAGATTTTGCAATCAAGTTAGCTAATTAAAAAAAAAAAAAAAAAAAAAAAAAAAAAAAAGAAAGGGGGGGGGGGGAATAAATAATGCGATGCATGCTAAATAGTTACACTCGTCTTACAAACAGGTGTTAATTGGTGGCACGTCGGCTCTATGCAGATGAGCTGGGTTGAAGCGAAAACAAGATAAGGTACTAATGCCAACACCCAGGGAGCTTCATGTAGAAGGACACTGCAAGAGAGCATGACACTAAGACACATTTCCGCCATGGTGGACACGAAAGATGGATTCTATTCTATAGACATACAAAAGTCAGCTTCTAGTTTAGCATTTTATATGGCAATTTTCTTCTCTGCACTCCCCTCTCCCAAATATACTGCCACTACTGTAACCACCTCTCGCATATTCATGCAGTCACACATTAGGTTGAGTATTCGTCAAAATGCTTCCTGTTCAGAAGGCTCGCTCTGCTAGGTCCCATCCGTCATACTGTGCCAAGTGTTCCCAATAAGTATGCATTTATCTATTAATACCCATCCAATAACACCTAGTAGAGTGGTCTGTCTGTCTGACAGTGGATGACAGACTTCAATCTGCAGTGCAATCTGGCTGCAAAGCTGCTAAGGTGTCACCAGGCATTAAAACTGCTGGCATGGTGTTCACTAGTTTACACACTCAGTTTGTAAAACTCAAATGAGTGTTCAAGGAAAAACATTAGCACAATCTGCATAACATTAAAGCCTGAAATACATAACTACATGTGCTTGTTCTCAAACAAACCAACGCCGGTTCTGTCAACGTCTGAGTCGCCCGGCTTCATTAGTATCCAGAGCGAAAGCAGCTCATTAATGAATGTCATTAAGGCAGGCGCTGAAGCGCTGGGTGGCTGCCAACAGGACGACTGCTGGGTGGCATGTAGGGAGGGGACGAGCCACGGCCAGCGCGAGTAGAGATGCAGCTGCTTCGCTCCCAGTTGTTCCCAGGGGAGATGGAGAGAGAGTTTGAGAAAAGGAGTGTGAGAATGTGGGGGACTCAACTTATGAGTTGAGGGTAAAGCTCGCTAGAGGGTTGGGGGTCGTGGGCGTTGCAGGCGCGTGCCATCTTAATACTGCGGAACATGGGGCACGGCAGACGCCATTTTGAGGGGCGATGCAGCGAGGCACCATTTTGAAGTGCTCTGCATGGGGAAAATGGGATTTGATAAAAACCCGAACTTCAGATAATGCAAACATCCAGAAAAATGTGTACATTGGAAATGACAACTTCCTAGTAGCACTACGAAACCGAAAAACAGCTCCAGGTAAATTTAAATTTGCTCACCCCTCCCTTTCCAAGTGTGTCAAAGAACTGCAGTGGCCCTTTAGAGAACACGTAACCTCCAGAGCCAGGGTTTGTTTTGTCCCTTCTCCCCTACCATACAAATATGGCGACATCGGACTCTGGAAGAGGACCCGCTTCATGTGTAGATAATAAAAACATAATGAAGATCATATTCTATTTCTGCCAAAAATTCCCCTTAATCTTACACACTGGCCCTTTAAATGAAATATGACAATTGTAGCCATTTTTACTTGATATCATTTTGTCAGCTCCGTCTACATTCTGCTGCTCCAGTGCCTCAGGACGCTGACGTCTCCACATCCTCACTGATCCGAGGCCTCGTCTGGAGCTCAGGACTCGTTTCCCCCCCCATCTTGTTTTCAAAGAAGAAAACGCGCACTTATACATTCAAGTAATTTAGTGTTAATCAGCCATGCACTGACCTAGCAGGCGGCCATATTGAATTCAGAGGCTAATCAAGGAAAATCTTAATGACATGTCAATTAAAATGCTCCCGAATGGGATTACACTTGCGAATAAATGCTATACGGATCCAGTGCAGTAGAAAATGTTCTAAAGTGTGGTCTTCTGCAGTCAGAGGATGTGAGCTGATGAATTCACACACACTGGTTGTTTATCTCAAGCTCCTCTGCAGGCTGGCTCTGTAAAATGTATTGATGAGGAAAAACAGTTCATACAGTGGTTTAAAAACTAAAATGTTCAGTGTTGTAACAATAAGAAAAGAAAAGAAATGTATTATTTACAACTTTAATCTTTATTTCTTTAAAATAAGATAAAAGGAAAATTTGTTATTATCAATAAGTACAAGTACAAAAAAATTATCAGAACAAGAAGAATATACATGACAGAGCATGACAGTGACAGCTTAGGGAATTATATATGGTTCAAACAGATAAAGATCCTTGGTATATTATGAAAAATAGAAGAAAAAGTGGACTGGTCAATGGTAGACTGGTTTATTTTCCCAGATAAACAGGGGGAAAATATTGAAAAATGTCTATAATGTAGTCAACTTGGCACCAACAAACCTGCTCTCTTTCCAGTTTCAGCCAAATGCTAGCAAACATTCTCCAATAAATAAGGCACTACGATGGGCCCAAAAGCAGGAAAAGTATGTGTGTGATAGTGTGTATATGTCAGCGCATGTGTGTGTGAATAATCTGAATAAGTCGACCACAACTGATGACAAACATTCACATTTTATATCGTGCATAAATACTTATTCATCTTAAATCACTCTTAAGATATTTCTATTAATAAACAATGACATTTATAACTGGGAAGTTAAAAAGACGTCGAGGACCTGACATCCATATTTAACAGGACGTGAACAATTAACAAAGAATTATAGCAAAACACAGCTTGTGACAATAAAAAGATACAAACATATGATGTGCTATTTGATAAACTTTTTTTGTTTAACTACTGGGAGAGAGCTAACTGACGCTGCATCGCACAGACAGACTGGTATGACTGTGTGTGCGTCACATGTTGGCAAAAGTGCTGCCCGGCCCCCTTCCAACATGATTGTCAATTACCGCATGAATTCTTATAAGCACTGTTAAAAAACATCAAACTTAAAAGTAAAAGTGGACGATATTGAACATGTTACTGGTTAAGCCAATTCTGACACTGAAAGGTTTTAAGCGTCAGTCGGTTTTGTTTGACCACAAAGGTTAACTGTAAGATCTGGAAGCAGGTAAAAATCAAGCTGCAGCACATTACGAAGAATCAAACTTCTCTTCACTCTCTTTGTCAGCGATAGTGAGAGGATAGTGTTTGTTAATGAGGCAATAAACTGACATGAACAGTCCATTCAGCCGCAGAAAGTCATTGAAAATAAAGTCCCTCTGGCAGGCTTTTAAGTTTCTATCCCACCTGTGAGATGGAGATGGATGGAGTGGAGGGCTGGAGTGGTGGGAAGACTGTCAATGGAGGTCAAAGTCCCATAGCAAATGAATTACACCCAGTTGAGGTTTACTGCAGTGAGGCGGGTGGAGTCTACATCTCGTGGGCGGCAAGATGATGTTCTGGGATACCGTTGGCACGAGCCACCACCGTGTTGTTCTCATTGAGGCGCCTCACACGATACATTTCATAGTGGATGCTGCTGGTGATGTCCTTAATGTTCTGCATATGGCTCCTGGAAGAAACACATACACACACCCTTTAGAAACCACAAGAGTTGGACAAACCTTCACACTTGTTACTTCACTTGGATGGTTGACCTTCACTCTACAGAATGGTGTTTGTGTAGCGTAAAAAAAAAAAAAAATAAATAAATATCCAGCACACATACACTGATAATGGACTTTTCAATGAAGTAGGAGACGTGTTTTTTTTAAATTTTGTAATAAAAAATATTTGCACATTCAAATCAGGTTCTGGATTCTTAATGGGTTTCAAGAAATATCATTTGTAACTAGGTAATTGCACTTTTCTGTGAAATAACCATATCAGATTTATCATTCAAAGAAGTGCATTTATATAATAAAAATGAAATCAATAAAAAACACTGAGAAACAAAGCTGCATGAAAACAGACATAATTTAAGACGGAGACACAATTCCCTTACCTGATGAGGAGATCCCGTAAATAGGCAAACTCACAGTGGGCTATGTTCTCAACTAGAGGAGAGAGAGAAGTTATAAGTCCACATTCATAATATTATTAATATTGTGTACTTTTGAATTTTGATGCTTTGGCAACATCCTTTCCTGAAACGTCGATGCCAATAAAGCCCCTTTGAATTGGATTGAAGTTATTAGATACAATTGAAAGTGAGCTAAAAACTCAAAACAAGGTACCAAAAGACAGACAGCTGTGAGCTGTGCTTTGTTGCCATTAAGTTTCCTAAACAGACCACTGGGTGGAGTCAGTGTGATGTCCCTGTAGAGACACGTCTGTGTTGTCTCTCTCGCCCGATACAGATTCTCTGTTGCTACTCCTGAAGAGATAAGACTGTGTCTGCACGCTGCAGGAAATGAAACTTAATGAGACACTTGATGGAGGGATGGTGCCTCCTGTCTGGAGTGGATAACATAATTAAATATTGAAAGAGGAATCCTGCAGTAAGAATGGATGTTAACAGAACACAACGTTGTACTTGTACACTATTGGCCAACTGATAGCTTACTATGTTTAGAACTCTTAAAAAAAAAACAAATTTTTTTTTTTTTTTATAAACTAGATTTTTATAAATTTGATCAAAGAACAAATATTCATTTCCTATGTGAGCGTCCAATTTTAATTTCTATTCTCTAGGCTTTATTAGCAAGATGTTTGACATTTGTTGCCAAAGCACAATTACGATTATGAAAGACAATGAAATTTAAAAAAAATCTAATGAACAACAATATTAGTTAATAGAATAAAAAAAGATAATGGAATAAGTAAAATATATATAATAATTATATTTATATAAGCAATATAATATAGTCAACTGATAACATAAAGAGATGTTAGTGGGAATAATACAAGATATCTAATATTCTATAGATAACAAAAGAAAATCTTCTGATAATAAAATGTAAACAAAGATGTTAATAGTAGAGAGAATACAAGACAGACATTAATCATGCACAGTGTATCCTTTGTGATACAGAAGGGGATGTGTGGGGTGGGGGAACCAAGCAAACACATCAGGCCTCTTGACTGTCTGCTGGAGGCCCGAGCCAGCTGCATGGCACACGACACCAGTCTGAGGCCTGAATGGAGCGCTGTTCTATTGACTGACTGTGAGGTCTTTAACCATCTCCCCTTCTGTCTTTTTTTCCCCTCAACAAAACCACTTCTGGGTTGGTTATGTGCAGATTGACAGATTATGTCCTGAAAGTATCTCTCAAACAAAACTTTAACAAAAACAGATTGAAATGGGAGGAAAGAAGGGTGGAGAGATTTGTACCTTCAATGGTTCCCCACTTGGTCTTCCTCCCCAGCAGCCTCCTGCCATTGACCTGGTACTCCTGGTCGCTGCCCACCACAGCAAATGGGATCATCTCCTGCTCACAGGTTTAAGGTCAACAGAAAATGGAGTCAAAAATGATTCATGTAAAGTCTATTAAGTATGTGTCTGAATGGATTCAGGATGACAGTGCGCTGTGGAAAGGCATGTCTGAGCATAAATGAGGATAATAGAATCAAAACTCCTGCCACATATCTGTAATTGCTTTGAAATGATCCCCTCACCCTAATCTTCTCGTTGATCATTCTGTCCTCGGCGTCCTCGTCAAATTCTTTCTGAGGGTACACGTCAATCCCATTGGCTCGCAGCTCTTCCCTGATCTGGAGAAACGCAGCAAACTTTTAACCCACGACAGTTTTGAAAGGATACAAACTAAGGCCTTTAATTGCAGGAGTAATTAGACAGACATGCTTGATGCAGTCTTTAGAGACATCAAACAAATGTACCTAAATCTGAACAGTGTACAGATTAAAGCGGTATTAACACTAATCTGCCTTCTAATCTACTACAAAAGTTTGGATTTAGCCGTTAATCGCAGTCTATATACAAACAAAACAGTAAAACCTCACAAGATGGATGCTTATGCATAAACCTGTGCACACACCAAGTCTGCCATGCACATATACAAACACAAACAAGCATAAACCAGGGGGAGTTTAGCCCCCTCATTGCTAATGAGGATGGGAAATCCTGAGATCCTTGAAGACTGCCAATAAAAAAAAAATAAAAAAATGAACGGCTGCTGCCTTATTAACCGGGTAGAGGAAGTGTAGAAAGTAAAAGGAAAAGGAATGGAGAGATGCTAGTGAGCTGGAATGTAGCCATGTTTTTGTGACATGGGGGAGAGTGCAAGAAAGAATCACTAAAGAAAACCATATGAACTTATCCCATCTCTGGTTACTGCTCCAAAAACATGGAAAAATGCAAGCATGAAGAGGGAGACAAGAAGAGGATGTTTCTAGATTATAGATGTGGATTTAATGAGAGAAAAAGAAGACATTTTAGAAATAATCAAAAGAGGAAATGGCACAAGAAAAGAAATGTTACCTTCTTTTTGAAGAAGTCCCTCTCCTCCAGGGTGAGTGTATCCGCCTTGGCAATGACCGGGACAATGTTGACCACCTTACTGAGACGTCTCATGAATTCTACATCAAGAGGCCGCAGACTGAGAGGGAAAGAGACAACAAAAAAACAAAAAACTAGAAAGATGAAATGATTTGTAACACAGAAATCCTCCACCAGGGGGCAGATGTTCCTAACAATTCCCCCAGACGGAGGAACTGTTGTACTTACGAACACAGTGTTTACAGTTCAAACTGTTGCATCCATGACCTAATCATGATACAAAATGTGTGTGAACAGCTGCTTTAAGAGGTTGAAATGACTTTTGAGTCGGTTTGAGGCCTGTTCAGCATCTGCATGTGGTTATGGCAGTGGATTCTGGTCTGGCCAACAACACTTTGAGAAAGACGGGCCATTGTCAATAAGGAGTCTCGTGGACTCATGCAAGAGCACACTCAAAAAAACTAAAGTCCAGAATTGATTGCATGCTCCCAGACACCCACACAGACTCTCTGTTTCGCTCGTCCTTGCTTCCTCCCTCCATTTAGACTTATTATGGCAATCCCTGAGCAGCTGCTGGCCAGCCCATGTGACATCTGCAGTGTTGGATCAACATGAAACATCGCTGGATGGGGCACAGAGACAGGGGGCCATTTCACACCAACCCCCCTGCCTGAGTAAAGACAGGCCATGACACAAAAATTAATAGGAGGTGCAGCACTTGAATGGCGCTCTCTCGCTCTCAATTGTGTATCTTTGTGTGGCTGACAATCCACAGCTGTTTTCAACTTTTTCCCAAGACTGCACTCGACTAGAGTTACACAAATGCAAAAGCTATAAAAATGTGTGGTGAATCTATTGCTTGATGGACACATGAGACCGAATGCACTCTGCCCCTAATGTCTTCTGCTAGTATACGCCAACCCCATGAGCTCAGAAACCGTGAGGGTCTGAACCAACACAATGTGGAGAGGGACGGCAGCTTACGCAGTTTGATCAGAGCCAGATGTGTGTGTCTGTAAGAGATCCAGGGAAAGAAACTTGGGACTGTGCTGCGTTCAAGGCCTGAAAGCAGCACATCTTCCCAGTGTGCGTGTTGCATTGTGCTGAGCAGAAATGTGTGTGGGTGTGTGTGCGTGTTCAATATGTTGGGTAAGAAATGTTTCACATTGCTTTAAACGGAAAAGCTTGGACACAGAAAATCTGAGTCTATATATGATACATTAGCATATGCTCAACACACTTACTACAGGGGCAGTTGTTGAAGTCACCCAAGAACTAGTCATGTCAAGTCAACCCTAGTTATTTGTTTTTAAGCCAAGAGTTAGATGAGAAGAATGATACCACTCATGTCTATAAAACATGAAACTAATGCTAGCTTTCGGCTAACTTAGCTTACTACAAAAACTGGGACAAGGGGGAAAGAGCTAGCCTAGCATAGCTTGTTTTCATACTCTTTAGATTTAAATAATTTTTTTCAAAGTCTCACCTGCTGATTCTGATTTTCTTTCTTTCTAAGAACTATAATTTACTTTATTATTTATATTGATAAAAAAAAAAAAACGAAATATGAGACTGGTCGATCTATGGGTGCATCTCCAACACTTTTGTTGTATGGATTAAGCAGTCCTGCCAATGGTCTCCCACTATTTAACTGATCGGTTGGCTATAATGCGCCACGAAAGGCCACAATACACCAACAAAAGCTAGAGTAGAAGAATATTGAAAGCATGAATGTAAAATACGAGGAAGTAAATGCATTCAACACTTTTCTTAGGGTGCACAGAAGACGCACACAATGCGTTTTGATGAGTAACCCTCAATGTAAGTCCAACTTTTGTTTTGTTTACTCCACAGGGCATCTTTAAGCTATGTTAGCAAGCTGTTGGCAGTAGCTTCATGTTTACTGTACAAACGTGAGAGCGGTGCTCTTCTCATCTCACTCTCAGCAATAAAGCAAACAAGTGTATTTGCCAACATGTTGAACTTTTCCTTTAGGTGTCCAACATCTTGTGTTCTTTCTCATCTAAGGACCACTGATGGCAGCACTGATATCATTTTAGTGTTGTGTTGGGCGCTGACAAAGAAGAAGGGAGAATCAATATTTAGACATTGCTGAGCGTGTTCAACTTGTGCTCACTTATCTATATATTCAAACAAACAAACAATGTTTGAATGTGTCCTTACCAGTGTCCGGTCGGGGGAATAAAATATATGCAGCAGTGGACTCTGGAGTCTGGAATCCTTTTCTTCCTGTTGATGTTGATCTCCTCCTGCAGGTACGCCTCGTACTGGTCATTAATGAATTTCATGATGGGCTGCCAGCTTGACCGTGGCAGGGATGGATTGAGGGAATGGTGAGATATGAACGTAAAAGGTAAGAGATAAGAGGAAAGGAGGAAGCAACACAGAGGTAGAAAAGGAAAAGAAGGGTTAAATCAGTAAAAGAAGGAAGTGGGAAGTGGGGGGGGGGAGTGAGGACGAAGAAGATAAGGATATAGAGTGACCGAACAGTAACAGGAAAAGTAAGGAGAAAGGGGCATCTGGTTAGACACAATATAAATATACTGTTCATATAGTCAGCGGAATGACGATAAAATTGTAGCATACCAATTCTCATTATTGATCTGGTCTCCAAAGCCTGGTGTGTCAATGACTGTCAGCTTCATTCTCACTCCCTTCTCCTCGATGTCTGCACACAAAGAAACACATACTGTATACTATAATGTCAAACACACCCATTGCACTTTATAAAACTACTGCTGAACCAGGCTCTGTAGATGCAACAACTGTAGCATGACTCAGCAATCGCACAGCTGCCAAATTTAAAACTGGGCTGGTTTTATGAGGCTAAGAATACTTTATATTCAGAGATTGTTTCAGCCATAATTACAGTAAATTAAAGAGAATTAGAATTAAAGAAAAGTAGAGAGACATAAGGATAAGGTACTGTAAATGTTTGGAGTGACTACACCAGCAGTAGTTTCTCTGACAAAGAAAAGTGTAAATACAGAAGGAAAGTGGCAGAGTATGAGACGGGTGTATTTTGGCTACCAGAGCTGCAGACAGACAGAAAATAGCAAAAAGAAGGGACACAGAAGAGTCGAGGGGTTCATGAGGGACATACCATGACTGATGGACTTAATTTCAATTGTTTTGGGGATCTTCTCCTGGGCTGTAGCCAGCACTGACTTACGGCTGACTTTAGACTTGAACAGCGTGTTCATGAGAGTAGACTTTCCCAGGCCACTCTGTCCTGTAAGCAAAAAGAGACAGTCAGAGAGGAGAGTGAGAAAGAAACACACATTTCAAGATAAACTTCTTTTTTTTTCTTATTACTGTGACTGATTGCGCTGTAGGTATCTATCAGTATACACACACTGTAACATTGGTGACCAAAAAAAACCCAAACATGATCCATTATTTGACTCCACGCTGTCAAGTGTTTGGGCTGAAGCAGTGACGAGCTGCAGTGTCTGTTTGCACAAACACTGCCATGAAAAGCTATCAGGACACCCAACCCAAACACACCATCAACAACACAGATATATCCAAGGTAAACCAGTTTTTTTCCCTCTAAAACAAATCAGAACGCTTGGATTAATGTGCACTGATGGACCAGAAATAAATAATACTGTATATTCAATGTACATAGTAATGCAATAGTTGAATGAAGTTCACGTTGCAGTTGATAATATGCTCTACAACTGGAGAAGATGAGCCGGCGAGACTACCCATCTGCGAGTCATCATATGTCTTTTTATATGGATGGGACCCTCTGTGACTCGCATCATGCTAACATCACCACGGCTTGAGAGGAGGAGTTCGGAGGGGCTCACTGGGCGAAGAACATTCACAGTTCAACCAGGTTAAGTCAACATTGAGACCTTTACAGATTTATGACAACGCAAACTCAAACACAGTCGCATGTACAGGCACACGTTACATGCAAACGTTACATGTAAACATCTGTACCACCAGTAAAGAAGCCAACGGCCTCATGCATTAATGGATGAAATTCATATTCCGTTGGAAGTTTTGAAACTGATCATCACTACATGCAAAATTCACATTTGATCAACTCTAAAACTTTGGCAGCATTGATGCCACAGCCTCCATCCTGTCTGTAACAGCTGCATTCCCCCAAGTTTCTAAGTCCAAAACAACCCACTAACAACCATCACAACAGTAATGTGGTGCCAAAGTCCCACGCTTGCTTATGTGGATTTTGTTTAAAAAACTGACGAATCAAGTCTGACGACAACCATCTCAATGATCAGGAAGAGATAAAATCATTAGCAACAAAAACTGACTAAGTATCTTAACATTTTTTGCAAACATGCTAATCCATACGTCTTTGTCATCAGATACAGGCCGCTTTTATTCCTTTTTTCCCCTCTTTTGCTCCCAACTCTACCCAATAAAAATAATAAATAAATAAAAATCTCTAAAGAATTCACTTGACCATAAAGATACCAACCCATTCACTCAACTTTAAAAAGCATGATTCCCTCTTGCATTGCTCGCTTTTTTTGATGGCGGAAAATAACTTCACCTGAACATGAAAATCAAGTTTGTTTAGTTTTTTCTTAGCATTGCCTCCACAACTTTACATAGCTCAGTCTCAACCCTGGGGCTGCTTCCTAAACAAGCTTTTTTATTTGAGGATGAAACACCAGACCAACCGGCAGAGGAGACATACAGTACAGCGCTGGTGTGAGTTTTATGATGGCCTGTCTACTGTGGAGTTGTGTGTGTGTAATTAGTTCACGTTTTTAAAAAAAGGTGTCTGAACACAGTGATGAGGACTCTGTGAGAAAGAGTGTTTTAAGTCCTACTGTGTGTGGCTGCTTATTAAAATAAGTTTGAGGCCTTCATTTTCTTTCAATGATTAGAGACAAAACTGTATCATATCAGAATAACAGGACACATTTTATAACAGCTGACTGAAGATGTTTTGAGACAAGCATTTAAGTGTAATGGCTATGGGTTGATACATGTAAAATGGCTTTAGAACCTGCACTTGATGACAAGGCTCAGAGCATGAGAACAAAGTAATCTTCATGATTATAAATCCACCTTTTCAGTGTGCAGTATGTAGCACTTCTTGAGGAGAGGCAACTGTACTATCTGACACTACCCTGCAGATCTGGACAATGTTAGTGAAACTTTAGCTGGTGTACACATGCGCTACTTACCCACAACCATTATGTTGAGCTCAAAACCCTGCTTCATGGCCTTCCTCCTCATCTGCTCCAGAATGGCGTCAATGCCCACGTAACTGAAGTCCACCATGGGGCCACCGGCCTTGTCCACGTACGGGCCACCCACTGCTGGGGACACCATGGCATCAGGCATCACCGCCTCAGACATGGTACTGCTGCTGTAGCTGGGAATCACCTCTGGCCCTGATAGAAAGAAAGAGAGAAGGTAATGAGATGAGGTGTGATATGAGGAGATTAAGGCTGTTCCTCCTCCTTTTCAGTCTTTGTGCCAAGTTATATTTTACAGACAGATATTAGAATGCAGTGATGTTGCTAGGGACGAGTCCTGCTTGTAAAACCCCAAAGGATGAAGTTAACGCACCATCAATGCATCCAGGGCGAACCCTATTTATTACCTGATAATCAGAGGAGCAGGATTCATTTCAGAAGTGTGTGCGCGCCATTGGGGACATTTGATAACACGAGACAACTTTAACAACCACTCATCTAATTTTATTATTATAAATCACATTTTATTTCTATAATGTTTCGCAAATAAAGTTCAGATTTTGGATATTTGTTTGATTTTCAAATACATTTTCATCGGGGACACACTCAAGTGACAACATGTTGGTATCGGGGACTCACTACATTAAAAACCTATCAACTTCACTGATGTATGGGGCGGTGGCGGTCTAGTCGTCAGGCTTCTAAATAGAACACCGGAAGTTTGTGAGTTCAATACCAGGCTGCCACCATTGAGCTCCTGAGCAAGGCACCTAACCCTGAGTTGCTCCAGGGGACTGTCCCTGTAGTTAGTTCACTGTAAGTCGCTCTGGATAAGAGCATCTGCTAAATGACCTGTAATGTAATATAATATATATACAGAAATAGGTGTAATATAATTCCAAAATCAGAAAATATACTCTGTATTATTAAAGTATTTTGTACTTGGCAGGAGGTTTGTTTTAATACTGATTATCTTAATGTCCTTCTGCTAAGATAAATATTCAACTTTTAATATCTTCACTAAGGTCTGTTAAGACTCAACAGTCTCCAATATGCATGCAGAGAGTGGCTGAAACTCTGCTGAACAATGTGTTAAGTCAGCGTAGCTGAAGAATTTACACTGTGTATGTTTGTCTCTGTATGTAGAGTAGTTCATGTAGCTGCTCCCCCTCACAAGGCCTCCCTTTCCCTGGCTCTCAACAGTGCAGTGTTACTGTCCTGTTAATGTGAGAGTGGAAAAGAGGGAGACTGCTGAGGCTGAAACCTGATCCGCTCACCCAGTTAGCCTGGGTCACAGGCACACACACACAAACGGAGAGTACATGTTTGAGTTTGTGCATTTAAAACAGTGGTTCTTACACACACACACAGACACACAGACACAGACACAGACACACACAGACACACACACACACACACACACACACACACACACACACACACACACACA
>CALSBV010010309.1:11412833-11427795 GCA_943590825.1 Bovichtus diacanthus | reverse complement strand
ACACACACACACACACACACACACACACACACACACACACACACACACACTTACTTTCCTCCTTTTGATCCATAGCTGACTCACACACACACACACACACACACGCCCACACACACACACACACACTGTCAGCCCGGACTGGCTGCCAAGAATTAAACAGCTTTTGGATTCCAGCTCAGGCACACATTTTACTCCACAACACTTGGCCTGCCACGAGGAGAAGAAGCCCAGACAACTAACTGGTTCACTCGTACCACTCGGGGAATTAAATCAACAGGGAATGACAAGTAGAAAGTCCACACACTTCAAACTGGCACTGCATTGATGAAGAATAACACCGCTGTGGAAACTCAACACTAGTTCAAATTCAACATCGAGTCTTACTTTTATAATGTGCTCCATTGTGTGTGTATGTGCATGTGTCATGGAGACCCACCTATGGAAGCGGCTCTCCTGGCCTCATTCACCACTTCCCCATCCTGTTCCAGCAGTCAGTCAGCAACTTACAGCGACTTACTGCCCTCCACCTCTCCTCTGCACCTCCCACATTCCCGTACCTCTGTTCGTGTCTGTTCTCTCTCAACCTCACCCTTTTCCTCTTTCCACACACTGATACTGTGCTATCTCTCCTGTCATCAGTTTCCCCGCTACACTCCATCTTTTAGTTTTCTATTGTCCCTCTTGTTTGACTCCCCTGTCTTCTTTGCTCTGACATTACAACTTCACCTTCTTCCTCCCTTCCACTGTTCATATGGCTTTTATCTTGAACATTACATTTGTTCTCCCTTTTCTAATCTCTGCTGAAGTCAAACCTTTTATTTCCTTTCATCTCTGCCTCGCACATCCTTTTTTTCTTTTCATCCCAGCTCACCACTGTTAATATCTCTCTCCCTCTGCTCCACCAATGCTTCTTTGACAGCTCTGTGCTGTAAACGGAGATGTTGGCCAGGGGCTAGCACACCGACAAGCAAGGCTGCGACAACTCCCACCTGAGGCAGGATGCCAGCAAAGCATCAAAGGGAATGGACATAAAAATGAATGGGGTTTACAGACACTTGAGGAAAATGAGTGTACTCAAATATCACCCAATGGCAGCTACACCTGCAACACACTAAAATGAAATGACCTTTGTCCTTCTTCTCTTTTAAAATGATACTGACATTTTGACCAGTCAGTGTGTTCAAAGACATCTTTTTAGAGGTGAAACAATGAATTTGCTCCAGTTTCTAAATTGTGAGAATTTGCTGCATTTCTTGTTGATAGTGACCTGAATATCAACAGTTAAAGACAACACCTTGGGCTTTACAACATTGCTCAATCCTTCTCCAATTCTGTATCCACACCTCTTATTTTTGTGATGTGTGGGGGTTTAAAGATTCACCTAATCCGTGATGACATTATTTGGGCCCTCTTCGGTCAGTATTTGCATCTTTGATGGCTTTATGTGAACAGTACTTGTATTTGATAAACGGCCTGAGAACAATACAACTCACATCGACTGTATTAACAAGCTCTCGGTTCTGTTTAACAAATAGTAAATGGACACCGATCACCTAGTGTGGGTGGAAAATACTAAAGCCACCAAAAGGCACAGTGAATGGAAGAGAGATGTCTGCGTATCCTGCATCTCAACTAGCTGGTTTCCCAGACAGAAGCAGCAAGACTCTTCAGAGCATCGTTAACTGTCCTTCATGAGTGCACACCGCCCGTTTGGCCAAGTCAAAGTAGAGTCAAACACTGTAAAAGAATTGGCAAACATACAACAAACACAAAAGAACACAAAGTGCGGGAGCATTACTGTGGGAAACCCAGCTCTACCCAACAATGGAAATCAATCACTTTCATTACAGGCAGTAAACCTTTTCAGTCCTGTGTCGTCAATTTCAGTAAACTACAGCAAGAAGCGTACTGTGTCAATTGTGTTGTTTTGAGTGTGAATAAAACCAGACTGGTCAAGGACTCAGGAGTAGCCTACTGTAAACCATCTGGATGGAACTGACCATTTATCAGAGAGAGGCATTCATACCTTCAGCTCTTCCATGAAGTCCTGCCAAAGTGCTGCAACGCTATAATGGTTCTTAGCCAGTAAATACAGGTGTCAGGAGACAGCCGGGTGAAGAATTACTCTAAAAATGTTCAAAGACATTTGACCTCAACATGAAAAACGTCTGGCCCTGGTGGCTTACCAGCTGGTGGACATTACCCGACTTTACTTGACACAGGCCAGTCAAAATACAGGTTCATGCCAGGTCAAATAGGGATGAGAACACGCCACATAATGCAGGAACATCAGGTATCGGAATATGTTTGGTGGACTTTCGCAGGTCAACTCATCCTGCTCCAATTTTTCAAAAACAAGTATGCGAGCAGTTTAGCAAATATTATGCTAAAATGCCTGCAGTGTTTGAGATGACCGTCTCAGTGAGGGGCAAACACCATTTTCACTGGCAGCAAAAGCAAATATGACTGAGGACATGGTTAATAAATGACTAAATATCTGGTGAAATCTCATTACCGTTTAAGCACAGTTTAACTAAGATGTAATAATTTCACACCAACGAACCACCTACAAAGATCAATAAGGGGTCTGAAAGGTTCAAGATTGGATAAAGTGCTATCAAAATCCATCCCAATCAACATGTCATCGTCCTACCATCACAAAGCAGAACTGTTCCCCTTTTCTGACTCAACAAGGGAGCTTAAAAAGCAGAACAGCAGAATAACGTTATCAAGTGACGGCAGTTATTCACTTGGTTATAGGGCTCTAAAACCTTCTTCAACTTCTTACTATGAGGGAGGGAGTTCTACATGAACACAACATTTTCTGTCAAACAATTATGCAATTTATTTGAGCAACACTCTGTGTTTGACGTTTTCTCTGTGCTTTTCTCACTGGTTTGAAGTGGGCTCTGAAGGGAAATGGGGATGTAATGTATTTCTAAGCACCAATCACACTTGTCACCACAACTGTCATCGCTTTTTGATTCAAATGTTGCTTGTTAGCTTGTGTTGCCATCACTGTCAGTCAAATATGGTCAAACCACATCCCTGCAGTCTTGATGAAGCAGATTAGCTCACTTTTTGAGTTAATAACAGTTGTGCGTATTTATTTAACTTTAATTTTGATTGTTGCATATAGAAATATTTAAGATTCAAAAACTGTTTTCGGGGGCTATAAATCACCTCGCCATACATCATCGTTTTGAGAGTTAATCATCCCTCAGCTCTACTGTATCCTGTATCAGGTCCAGCTACGAGGTTGCATTGCCAATTTGTTTCATTTGAGTCTTTGAGAAAGCAAAATTGATTTTAGAAAATGGAGAGCAGAGAATGAGTCATTGCGCTTGCTGTAATTCTGTTTTCAATTACAGGCACTAAAAACATGTTGTTTTCTTCTTGCATTCAGCAGAAAGTCAAAGCATCAGTAAAAGATGTATTGAAGAAGAGGTAGAAGAAGGCATGGCTGTGGGGATAAGCATTATATGAAGAGGAGGAGCAAAAGGAAAATGATTCTTGAGTAGGGGAGGTAAAAAAGATAAGGCCAGGGAAAAAAGGGACTGAGGAAGAGAGTGTGGAATGGAGTAGGAGGGAATGAAACAGGGAAAAAACATTGTGGAAATAGTTTGTGATTTATTCCACTTTTGGGTCATTCCTCACTAACTACACATATGCCTTCAAACAGGGATGTAAATACAGTTGAAAAGAGTTTACCTCGTCCCTCTTTGTTGCCTTTTCAAAGAAAAGAAGAAACATAGAAGAACTATGAAGAACACCGACTGTGTCGTCTATGTTTAGTGGCGATGTGGTCAAAACCACTGAGCCATGCTTCAGCTGTCCGGGGTGTTGATCTTGACAGTGTGGTGAGCAGGTCAGAGGTCATGTTCCCAGTTTAGTTTGGAAAAAGAGTGGCGCTGAGGTTAGTCCCTTTATGACAAACCAGTGGTTTGACCCTCTGTACAAACTGACTTGAATCACAAGAGAGGAATCCAGAGAAAAATGGACTGGAAACTTGGGCCAATCCTTAAAACTCTGACTCTACTCAATGTTTCTATTTATTTAGAACCAGTATTTTAATGAGCCATGATATACCTTAAAGTTTTATTTACCAGTAGAGTACTGTTAACACTTTCAAAAACTTAAGTGACAGAATGAGTCCTCAAGATGACTCAAACTATTGTTTATACCCATTATTAGGAATGGTCTACATTGTTGTCGTTTGTTTTAATTACTGTAATATGACCAATCAAGGCATTCAGAGAGCAGTCACTTTGACAGTAACGTTTCTTCATCTTAACACAGGTCCACCACTATTCATAATCCCTCAATGTGGGGAGGCGGCTTAAAATCACACATTTCATTTCACGCCATTTCACTACTTCTGACGACTGGAGCTCCATGTCAAACACACATTAGCGGACTAATCCACTAAATGGGTCGTTTGCATCTTTGCTCTGGTCTAAAATCTTTTTATGGGACTTAAAAACATCTGCTCCTCTTGTCCTTTATTTACATTCCCAGACAGGACAACTGAGGTTTGTGGTGTAGTCTCATCTTAACATGGTTACATTTGTTTTGATGGTGACCCAGATGCTTCTTGAGAAGTGTGTGGGCTGCTTCAAATCTTATTCAATGTGATAAAATCCAAAAAGATTTCTCTGAGGCCTTTCCAATGATTCTTAGGCTTGCTTTTCTTTTCCCTTTTTTGTTTTACAGTCAACTTCCCAGAAGAGGAATATATGGTGCAAACACAACTGAGAAAAGAATAAAGTGCACGTGGCCATTAAATTATAGTAAACTGGGGCTCCAACAGCCCTACAGCACAGAATCAATTAGATACCCCAGATCACATGGATTTAGGGCAGGCCCGGGGGAGGGATATAAACACGCAAAAATACACCCAAACACCCTTTCCCACCCTCTGACAGTGAATCCCTTAATAAAAAGGGGGAAATTGGAGTGGTGGCAGTGCAAACATGGTCCGTTATGTTATTAAAGTCACAGTGTTTGTGCAGCAAGGCCCAGTTCCCAGAGTCCTCATCGTTCGGCTCTCTGGAGAAATGTGCCCTTTGACCCCTGCAGGGTCCAACTAGCTCATCGTGTCACCTGGCACTGGACACAGAGTGTGCATCTGTCCGTGTGCCACATATACAATTGTGTAATGCTTTCTTCTATTAGTTACCTGTGTGATGCATGTCTTGTGTACACGATACAGTATTTTGTATGGATATTTAAGGCATGTACGATACCTACTTGTCCCTTCCCCACAGCGACAAACCAAAGCTCAGTTTTTTTTTTACAATCCAGGATTTATCCATGTCAGTGCAAGTAGCTTCAGCAGCTAGTGTTACTTTTCAGACAGTTGAGAAATGTTTGTAAATTGCAGTAATGACAGTAGAAGCCCACAGGTTTGTCTAGACTGCCAGAGGAATGTGTTCAGTCTCCACACTGCGGTGGTGCACAACAGAGCTGTTGTCTTTCTAGGCTCTTTAACTGCCTCTGACACAGAGGAGCTTGCAAGAAAAATATCCTTCAAACACAACAAAGTGCATTTTGCAAGGTTTAATCCATATATTATGAAAAACAAAAGCACTTAACCTCATGGACCATCTCATGAATCCAAGGCTCATTTATTTCATTTCTAACTCAACATCTAAATTTAAGGAAATTAATTCCACCGCAACGCTACATTCCTGCAATTGGCTGAATGTTTAAGCCTTACAAAACAATATTCTAGCCCAAAGCAACTGCTAAACATTAACCCCTAAGTGTGTTTACACAAAAGCTAACTGAATCAGGAAGTTGCCAATTTACTGAGGCTCTTTGCAAAGAGGCTGAATAATAAGTTAACTAGCCATTAACTGCTAGCAGCGGAGTTGTTAAAGTCATTAGCAAGGCTGTGGTTGTTAGCCAGTGTAGTTCTTTATCTAAGTGTATCAGTGACATGGTTGGCTGACAGCAAGCGTGGGTCTAGAGCCAGGGGGCTCAGGAATCTGACCTCTGTCCTCACACATACCTAACCTCACATCAGCGACAACAATCAGAAGACGTCAATCTCCTAAAACAAGATTTTCACATGCAGTCGTATGTCAATCAGGCACTATACCTTTAGAAATATTTTCACAGCTTGTAATTCGTGGAGGGGAGCAGTCTGTAGAACTCATGGCAGGCGTGTAGTTAGATTTGAGACAACTCATAGTAAGGTTAAAGGCCCATTAAAATCAATGTGATAATATTGGGTGTGCTCTTACCCATAATGCATCTTAAAAAAAAAAAAAGTTTTAAAAAGAAAGCTGTGGTACTTCAACACTTGGTTGACTTTGACTAACACAAAAAGGTTAATTCACTCAATTTAGGAGGTCAACTTTATTTCAGTGTCGAGTCTGAAGGTCTCTGTGCATGCGTGAATGCGCACAAACTCACGTCCATCATTCTATCGGCAGTTCACCTTAGAAAATCATTACAGCATCATTATATTAAATGTCTTTGATGTCTGAACTTCACACACTGCATAAGGTAGGTTTACTACATCATTGCAGTCCTTGTCTGTTAGAGGACATGCTATATTATATAGCATGTCTATTATATTATATATTATATATATTATCCACTCTGCTTAGGGATTAAGTCTTACACTTAAAATAGTCAAGGACTGTGGTTACTATATTATAGTAGTTCCTGATTTACAACTGATCTATTTGTGACAAATGAGGGGCAGTAAAGATTCTGTTTCCTTTGTAAGGTGTGTAAAGCAAAACAACTTCTTATGCCTCACATTTGACAACCCTTTCTTGTGATGAACACAAAATGCATGCGTCCATGCACATCCACACACTAGAAAACGTGCCATTCTGAGAATGTGCAGCGTGATGAGCTACAGAGACGAAACCTTATCAATTTTACATTACAGAGCTCCGGTTACATTCATGAAATATTTTGCATTTCAAAGTTATGATGCTAAATTCCAACAGATACATAATCTTACTGCATTGATTTATTGGCTGACTCACAACATACACACACAAAGACGTTCAAGATACAGAAGGTAACGATGACCTTTTCAGCGTCCCATCAAACACTGGTGAAAGACCACTGTCTGTTCTCGCCTGGCAATGCACAGGGGCCACAACAGAGCTCCTTTCAACAGCTGTGTGTGTTAAAGTGTGTGTGTGTATGCTTGTGAGGCAAAACAGAGGCGGGTGACTCTCTAAAAAGGTGAAGGATGGTTGCAGTTTTCCATTGGTTTGATATTATCAGAGAGCAATGCCCTGTATTCCTCAGGTCAACAGCAGACAACAAAGCCTGGATGATACAATGCAGAGGCTCAGCTTTGTTCCAACTGCTGCCAGTAAGCCAAGAGCTCACACAATGACACACAATCACTTTCTCACTTAAACACAGACAGAGAAACAAAATCAGAAAAGCGGACATGCAAACAAACAATCAACTTGAAAGAGAAACTTAACATGTATGGGGTCAACAAAGCAGCTCAAAAAGAAAAAAAAAGGGAGAATATGCTTTGATTTGATACGTAACGTTTCACTCTGGCAAGGAATAAGGACTATGTTCCACCGATTAGCATTAGCTAAGATGATTCCGTCACTGTACTTTCCAAAACACAAACTAAATTAAATCATTACCTTCCGTACTGTGGAGCCCACAGACCACACGTGGGAGGCTAAACTTTCACTTTTCTGCACACACTTCTGAGTGCTCGCTACGTGATCTGGTAATGGATCACAGTTACAAAACAGCAGAACACGTACAGTGTGTGGATGTCAGGAGGGACGAAAGAAACAGAGAAGTGAATTTAAACAGTAGGGGCTGAAACATGATGGAACATCCCTCCACACACACAGACACACACACATATGTAGACTGATTGAACTGAACAGGGCTTGCCACAGAGCAGACACAAAACATTCAGGAGATGAAAGACACAGGGAATGCAAACTCTCAACAATAGTACTTACGAACATACACATGTAAATGCAAAAACATGCTAAACCTGTGCAATAACTAAAAAGAAAGCCCACCTATACGTGAACTCAAAGGACATTTTTCTTTGCAGCCAACATGTCAAAACAGCCATCTTGCATATTAATCCTGACACTGAGCTACTAAAAACAGTAACATTTAGACGGATATAAACAGCTGGGTTCCCGAGTCAAGCATGGAAGCAGAGGTATATCAAGTCAAGTATGTGAAAACAACAGATGATCAAATCTCTTCTTCCAAGAAAGAGGAGGAATATTCAAAAAAACACACATCACACACATACACACCCATACTCTACAGTATGCAAAACACTCACCGTGAACTGTGTGTATGCGTGTCCCCTGCCAAAGTGCAGCGCTCCAGTGAGAGGCCAAACACTGCTGTGGCTCTGGAAGCTCCCTGCCTGCCCCTCCCACCCATGCCTGTCATGTGACTCAGCACAAAAGGCAATAAGACACGCCCACTTCCCTCCAACAAGGCCAAAAATAACTTACAACCTGCATGCACACAAAAGTTTACTTTTACTATGAAAAAAAAAAAGCCAAGTTTAAATATTTTGTAAGGGAAAACTAAAAAATGAATGAGTTTAACAGAAGCTGGGGGATTAGGTGTTCGAGAGAAAAAAAAGGCAGAGGCTGCGTGTGCATGCATCTACACTTACTGATGTTGAACGAGCCTTTGGGCCAGCTGAATGTCCCCATCCTAAACTTTGGGGATAATTTACAACCCTAATTATCTGACCTGACCCCCTCTCATCTGCTCCTCAGGCTCTGCATTCACCACATCCACATTCATTCTTCTCACTCAGACCTGAGACACGTCACATCAAACTGGGATTCCCTTGGTCATCAATCAGACGATGGACTGATCAGCTTTGCGCTTACTTTTCAAGATACTAAAAAAACGTTTGGTGCTCAACACTTTTGGGATATCAGTGTAATCTAAGGATCAGTGACTTTTGGAAAATACTTAGTGTAGTAAGCAATATCTCAATTTCAAAATCCAAATTACATTTTTACAGAGAGAAATGTGTTTGATAGTCATCTAATTCAGGCATTCTTATGTGCTGCTGAATGAGCAGAGGATATAGAGACATTTGTTTTTTCTCAAAAAGGAGAACAATTTTGAAAAAGCTGAGGGTTGAGGTGTTAATTCTACATAATTCATAATTCTACAGCTAAACTGACATGTTTTGGCAATAGTAAATATCCCTGCAATAACATCCACAATTCTTAACAAATACAAGCTTGATAATATAAAGAAATTATTTATATTATAACTATAAATCTAAAGTAGAGAGCCAACACAGCAAAGTTTGAGGATGCGGTCATTTGTAATCTTTTAAAAGAACAAATCAGCAAATAGTCAGTTTTTGCAAGATTAGTATATAATGGTTTAGAGGGGAACCCAAAGAGAAAAAATACAGATAAATGATATTAAAACTCAAAAGTGGCTCCACATTTGCAGATTTTTTTGTTTAACAGTCAGAAATGCAGCCTTCACTTATTTTTTTAAAACCTGGGAACGAACCAATTACTTTGGCTGATTACTATTCTTATAGAGTATGCATTTGTGTGATTAAAGAGGAGAGGAAACAGCTGTCTCCAGCCTTACAGGAAGTGTAATTATACACCAGTGCAGGGTCTTGAGTGCAACCTTACAGCCACATGAGCAGAGACACATGTACACACACAAGGCAGCACCTGGAATTCCTCGAGATGAAGACTCATGTTTCTGAAAAAGCAGGGACAACGGGCTGGAAAGATTGATTTTTTTTCAGCACGTACGACATTGTATTGTTGGTGTGATCAAAACCAGGTCTTGCCAAATACAGAGTTAAAATAAACCTATATTTACAATTGTGGCAAACGGTAATTTTTCCTTAAACTACAGCCCATCTTAAAACTCTTCTCTCTTTTCATCTCCCTCTCTCTGAAACTCCACTTTATCTCCCCAATAAAAGCCAAGGGTTTAAACTGGAGATACTAAAATGCAGATAAACCTGACAGGAGTTACTAGTATGTTCAGAAGCTACTAGAGTCGGCTCTGTTAGTTGGGTTTTATTTGCCTCAGCTCCATTTGTGTGTACTAAACAGCATATCCCACTGGAGTTCTTACAAAGCTGTCCTGTGGATGATGCAGACATGACAACAGTAGGCTATTACACAAGCACCGTGCACCATTAAAAGTGAAACATTTAACACCAAAGTTCAATAAATGTAATACCGTAATAGTATCTGTGATTTTGAGACAGTGTCATGGCATAGTTGCTCTGTTTACAAAGAAAAATGAATGGGCTGCAGCCCATTCATTTTTCATCACTGAGCTCTAAACACACATTTTTTTCCCCCTCGCCTCTTTCCAGCATCCCCGCCTCTCGGGAGCCAAACTATTTTACCATCTTTCGTGCTCACTAATTATTTAGGCACGTCTTTCTCTCTTTTACACCAAACTGTTGAGTTAAAGTTTCTCTGAGCTCAGAGTCCAGAGTGTAAATCTGTGTCGCCCCTGTCACTATTGACACTCAACACACCCCAATTCACTCAGTCTGTGTCAACTCTAAAGCCATGCAAGCTGACATGTCTTTACAGACGTTATTAATAGGTTAAAAAAAAGACCTTTTGAAAGAAAGATTTCCATTCCCCCCCCTTCGAAGCTACTTCTTAAAAGATGCTGACTTCTGAATGAACCCTGCATGCATGCAGAGTGAGCCAGCCATCATTTGTTTGAGCAGACATAACTTGGCGTGCTCCTTTATTCCAGAGTTGCTGCCCTGCTGTGGACATGGCCATCCTAGATAAAAAAGATTTTGAGGAGACGGGGGCATGTAGTGACGGAAAGCCAATGGCAGGGGCTGATGATTCTGGGCCGCGGCGAGCCAAGATGGTGTCATGTATTGGCAGGCGGAGTATAGGGCTGCCTGGCTAACCCCTGACAGCGTTCCTCCCAGCTGTCCAAGGTCTTAACACTGAAACATGATGGATAGGAGGTAGCATGACTCACTGGGTGCATTATATTACATGCATCACTGGCTGTTTTTTTCTCTACAAAAAGAGTGAAGTGTATGCTTTATAATATAATTAGAAATAGAAGTATAATATAAATTGTACCAAAAGGGAACACAGGAAGACATCTTGCGCCCTGCAAGATGCTAAATTATTATACAGTGGATTGTAGTGCTTTGGTAGATGGAGTTCGCTCGGTCAAATCCTGCTTCAATTTCTGCCATGAACAGACAAATATTGTAATTAACTTCTCAAAAAAAAATAAAATAAATAAATCCATGACTGAATATCAACCAAAGTATCGTTAAAGCATCGTTTATATGAAGCTCTCGTGCTGCCAATGTGATGTGGGTGGTGACCAAAGAGAAACTAAATGTGTGTTTCTCACTTTATGCCTTTCCCATGGGGATTAGAAAAGTCTCCATACAGGATATCAAGAGAAACTTAAGTACGCCTGTGTGAAAGAGCATGTATGGAGGGGCCACAGGAGTCCACTTCTCTGAGAAAAGCCAAAGTACTTCCTTTGTTTGGATAATTTATAGTATACAAAAAACAAACAGCTGTTTCCTCTAATAGATCAGTATTGACTAAATATTTTGTAAACAAGCATAGTAATAGTGTTTGATTTTAATTCAAACCTGATTTCTTTTTAATTAAGAGGGTATGATTTAATGTATTTAAATGTATTCCCGTCATCTACCCAATATTTTCTCATTGGGAGTGTTTTGGTTTATTTTGTAAAAAGAAAAGAAAAAAAGTTTGATATCTTAAGTAAAGAGGTAAAAATTAAACACCCACATATGGTTTATTACTCTACAACATCAGGAGGATTCGTCCCCTTCGGACTCAGAAGGCAACGCAGGTTCTGGTCCAGGCCCTTGTTATCTCACGTCTTGACGACTGCAACTCCCTGGACTGCCTACATCTGCCATCCGACCTCTACAGCTCATCCAGAATGCTGCAGCCCGACTGGTCTTCAATCTCTTCAAGTTCTCCCACACTACACCGCTCCCTTTAATGGTTACCAGTGGCAGCCCAAATCTGCTTCAAGGCTCTGGTGCTGGCCTACCGTGCAGTGAATGGATCAGCCCCTTCGTACATCCAGGCCATGGTCAAACCATACATCCCAGCGCGCTCACTTCGCTCGGCATCTGCCAATCTGCTCGCCACTCCCTCGTAGCGAGCGGGACCCAGATACCCCTCAAACAAAACCTGTCTGTTTGCTATCCTGGCCCCTAAATGCTGGAACGAGCTCCCCATTGATGTCAGGTCAGCGGAAAGTTTTCACACCTTCCGTCACAGACTGAAAACACACCTGTTTCGACTGCACTTCGGTCAATAATAAAACATAAAAAAAAAAGAAAAAGAAAAAAAAAAAAAAAAAAGAAATTTTTTTTTTTTTAAATTTTTGCTTATTTGAAGCCATTTGTTGAATTTGTATTCTATTTGTTGCTCTTACTTTGGTTTGGCTTATTTGAAGCTATTGTTCTACACTTGTATGATTATACCTATTTGAAGCTTATGTACTTGCAAGATTCTCACTGTTTAGTCGTATCCTCATGATTGTTTGTACTTATTGTAAGTCGCTTTGGACAAAAGTGTCAGCTAAATGAACTGTAATGTAACTGTTTACATTTTGTACTACCTTGTCATTTGCAAGTGCCTTCATAATTTCAAGTGTTAATTGTAAAAATAATTGTTATACAGTTTCAACAGCCTCTCAACTGCACTAGACTATATGTATACAAACTCAGAGCAAGACAGCTGATCTGCCGTTTGAGATGTTACTAAATGTAAACTATAATGGACACAAAGTTTTCACAAGCTCCAGGCTTGATACCTTCCAGGTGTGTGAGACCAACTACCTGTGTGCCAGCACCTCCTGCTGGTTGCTGGTAGAGTTGCAGCAGTGCAGGCAGCTGAACAGGGCTATTAAACATCATAGTTGCACAACTTAACTATTTCTCATTCTACAGAGAATCACAAATACAGTTCAAAATAGTATAAATAGTATTAGTCCAACATTGTTTTGTACCGCTTATATTTTGCCAACTGTTGAAAAGACGTGTCTCAAATAAGTTTCAACTATTTTGCACCAGAATTTGGACTAAGACGGTTAAAACAAAGGATGAAAATATCACCCTTTATAGATGGGAAATTATTGGATAAAATCAGTATAACCTTTATAAAAAATAAATAAATAAAAAAATAAAAAATGGCCTCCTTGTGACTAAGTGGTCTGAAACCACCACATACTTGGTTGAAATCAAGCTGGGAATATTTTGTTACAGGTTATATTCATCTCCCAACCCATACATTTCCACAAAATTCATCACATTTTTTAAAATAGTAATAGTACAAACAATAAAAATCTGACAATAATATACCTGCCAATATTTCATAAGAAAAAAAACGTAATCAAAAGGAAGCAATCAAACTTCTTGTAAACCACCAGCAAACACTTGTTTTGCCAGTTTTATTTATAGCAACACAGAAACCTAGATGATGTTACACTCACTCACATCAACACAGAGGCACCACACCTGACGGCAACAGACTAACACAGGTGAGCTCTTTTTTCTGATTACTCGTTTTGTTTTAAGTACTTACTTTGCTTCTCCACATAATTGGAGAAGCATTTAACTAAAGTTCTTTTAATGTTTCTCCTCTTAGAGGGAATTTTGTACAAAAAAAAAAAAGACTTACTTTGGAAGATACTCACTTTACTTCATTAATCAGGCTGCTGAAGCCTCATATTAACTTCAGATAAACTTACGAATACATTTTTGCACAGAATTAGGACTGTGGATTTGTTCTTGATACTGGCCTAATTCTTATTGCTCAGTATGAGCAGGAGGAACAATAACAAGCAAAACCGGTTTCAATGTTTGTAATGCCACCTGACTATAGTTTTAGGATTTACTTTTAAAAGTCATCCTATTCTTCAGGTGTTAGAAGGCGACATTAATCAAAAACAAAAAGATATTATAAAATAGATTTATCAAATCATGAAAATAATCATTAGTGGCATCGTAGTTACAAATACATGTATGTATTGAGAATGTACAGTATGGATGACTAATGGGAAAAATATATATACAGGATGATGATGTCAGCGAGAGTCACGAGGTGCTGTGTAGCTCTGTTCCTCGCCCTGACTTCTGTGTCGGCTGCACAGAAGGAGCTCGATTCGATCGATGATTTGAAGAAGATCAACTTTAGCCAATCTGTGCCCCAACACAGTCTTCTGCTGCTCCACTGGTTTGCCAACACAATAGATATTGACGAGTACAATGTCATAAGTCTGACTTTTGATCTAAACAGTGGAGATTACGGCTCACATTATTATGGCAACTATGAGGGACTGTTAAACTCACTGCCTTGGGGAAACAGGTACTACACTTTTGGAAACCTCAAATCAAGAAACATCCATCCAACTTCCATCTTATGTTGTTCAACCCCCAACGGGGTATGTGGCAAGAAACAGAGACAGGATCATAATTCGTGTCAGGGAGCAGAACACAAGAGGGCGACTTTATCATAGGATAGACCAAGTGTATATCACACAGTATATTCAAAATCAGGGGGAATATGATCCAGATCATACCTACAGGATCACTACTAACCTCTTGAGACAGATCAGACTGTTTGCTGTGGAAGGAAACCAACAGCCACTGTTGAATCTGAGGAACCACTTTGGAAGCAACGCTGATGATTCAGACATCAGAAACACATGGGGTCACCTTGCTTGCCTTGGACTGCTGTTGTATATTGTGATCCAGGAAAAGTACTCCTTTAACCGACCAAACAACAGACCAGTAAACAACTACACACCTGAAAACAACTACACACCTGAAAACAACTACACACCAGAAAACAACTACACACCAAAGAACAACTACACACCAGAGAACAACTACACACCAAAGAACAACTACACACCAAAGAACAACTACACACCA